>QFEL01000313.1:670-15834 GCA_003316195.1 Neoboletus brunneissimus | reverse complement strand
TTAAGTGACGAAGAAACTCATTGAGGAGACGAATTTTTGGGTATTGGGTGGCTCGGACGGAACATCATGGATTTTCAAGAGGCCTGTCTACAATAAACGACACACATCCCATGACCGCTCTTTTGAACCATCGCGAGTAATATCCGATGAGACCACAGACGTCGTCAAGTAAATTCTCAGGTTTATACAAACCCCTATCTAATATGTATGCTCCATTGAATGCAGTTCTTGATAGATAATATTCTACACATAGAAGAGGTCAGGACCGTCTTGTTGCCATCAAGGAACCATAGGAGAGGCCCTGTAAGGTTGCTGTCTCGAGCAGGGTTTGCTTCCATGAGCAAAACCATTGACAGCTATGTAAACATCGATATTGCGCCACAGGACATTGCATTCTTTAATGCGGATATTATCGTGGAGCCTAAAGGAATCAATAGAATATGTGAACTGATACCTGGGAGTAACCCGTGCTCACCGTCCGTGTTGCAAACTGTAAACTTACCGAGAAGGCCTCAGAGGTATAGTCAAAAACACCGACGGGGATCTGGAATTATAGTATATACGGTCACGGTTCTAACCCTCATCAATTTACTTTCCCAATCGTAGACAGGATTCGCCGACCCTATGGAGGAAGCTACAGAAGTAGTCGACGGCGGGAATTGGCTGGACACGACCAAAAGAAGGTCAGGGGAATATATCCCGCAATTGACCGCTCTTTCGTGGTCACATGAATGTGGAGCAAAGATAAGAAAACGTCCGCACACACATCGAGTTGACTCACCGCAGTTGTGTGACTCCCGCGCAGTCTGAAACGCTATACTCGTGTTGAGAGAGCGAGGAGACACCCGGTCCTCGGAGTGTTCTTTGCGGATGTCGATCGGCCACACATCCTTGGGGTGAGCTTGAGCTACTGGTATCTGAGGGATGGGAGGATGTCGCTAGCACTTGAAAGAGGATAAGCTACCTGAGGATCCATCCATGGAAAATCCACGAGATCCGATCTTTCTGATGCGCCTGCCTGTCACGGAAAGTATAGTTTCAACACAACGGGAGATATTGGTTAGCTGCCTTGATTTGGACTGCCACATATCGATAGTGCAAAGAGGGGTAATGGGGAAGGCAATGAGAATTCTGCAAGCAACCAGAGTGTGTGTCCCTGTATGTCAAACATGGACTTGGACTCAGGGTATGGGCATACAAGCGACTTGCCAATAATACAGGGCCGAAACCCTAGATGGGCTGCGCTGATGTTGACAGGGTTGGATGGCATGACTGAGATAAGCACGGACTTGCAAGACAACATGACAGACACTGGTCTCACGGTTAGATGGCCAGATTAGTGTGTTAGGAACCAGACGACACCATTCCAGCGAGTCGTCAGGGATATCTGTGCTTGGGAGAACAATGAGAAATTAAATTGTCCCACCATCTGGAGATGGGCAGAAAGATCTAGACGACCTCGGGAGGATCCAACAAATTGGTATCTATTCCTGTCTATTGTCAATGGGGAGCACGCGATTCCACACCACGTTGCAGGCTGGATACCGAGCAGTGTTTGCGCCGTGATTTCGCAGGCAACGAGACGGGGGGGATGGTGCAGGCAAAGGAGACATGTCGTAATGCGATCGAGGAGGTGAGACTCGGTCAGTGATGACATCAGGAGACGGACCGACGATCTGGACGGTCGGGTATCAAGCGACGCCATCTGTGCAACTTGAACGAGCAGAGATGTGAAGCACTCCCATGTCTGTCAGTAGTACAGGGTTGAGGTGAAAATACGTACGAGAGGTGGACGAAGGCAGAGATGAATTGGGTGCTTCAAGGGCGGGGATTGGGGGGGGCTTGGAGGAATCCGACTCGGTCGTCGCTCTCGTCCGCGCCACGCCCGCGCGCTCCCATCCTCTCCCTTATATCTACCGTCCACTCACCCCCGTAAGTCTTCCGTCCATTGTCCCCCCTCCAAAATGATTCTCATGCCCTTGTCTCCCACCCCCTGTTATCCGCAGTACCACCTCGACCAATCTCACAAGTTCAACTACATCATGTCCATGCATCACCACGACCACGGCATTCCACAGCCTACCATGCCCCCGCCGCGTTCCCCACAGATCGACCCTACTCTCTCCCTCTATCCCCCCTACTACCCGTATCAGCACCAGCACCAGCACCAGCACCAGCAACAGCAACAGGCCATGTCCCATCACCTCGCCCTCCCCCACAACCTCTCCTCCCCCTCCTCTCAGGGATCCGACACCATCGGCACCCCTCCAACCGAAAACATGTCCTTTTCCCCGTCCAACACCAACGGGAAGCGCCCATCTTCCTTCGTCAGCAGCCTTGGCGACCCCACCGGAAAGAAGGCCCGCACCGATGATTCCACAGATGGTCCCAGTCCCGCAGCCGAAAAGGACGAGCCCAAGCCAAAGTCAACCAGGGGTGCTCGGTGAGGTCATCCCATCCCCCAATCGCTCCTCTCCTCATGCTCTTCCTCTAGCGCGTGTACCGTCTGTCGCCGCCTTAAAATGAAATGTGTGGGCGCCGAGCAGGGTCCACCCTGCAAGCGTTGTCTTGCTGGCAACCACGAATGTATTTTCGAAGAGTCTAATCGTGGAAAGCGGTCATCCAAGTGAGCCCATCATCCATTCATTCCTCATGAAATATTCACCACTCAACCTCAAGCCCAAGAAAACACGAACTCCTGACAAGGTCTCTCCGAAAAATGGAACGGACTCTGGACACCGTCCTTAGGTCCATTGGAAATCCGAGCATGGCATCCGGCATGATCTCCCGCTCTCCATCCCCAGTGGCTCAAACCGCTCAAACTCAGGCCCTTTTGCAATCACCATCTCCCCCCCCGCAGTCGAATTATCCCGCCCAGAGCGCTACTCTTTCCTCCGCCTCTCCCAAATTACACTGCCTTCCCGACAATGCATTGAACCCCTTGGGTTTGCTTGCGGAAGCGAGTTTGGCGAATCGAAGAGCACACGGGATTACGACATCATTCACCGCGCGCCAAACCGATGCTGATTCAGATCCTCGACTTGGCGTCGCGAGTGATAATTACTTCAGACCAGGTCTCATGATCCCTTTCTCCAAAGTGATGCCACAACGCTCATTTCTTCTCAGGTCCGATATCAATCTTGCCGCTCAGACGGCTATATATTGAAAGACAAATACAACCCGAAATGCTAAGCTTTGTGAGCACTGAAGAGGTGGTTGCGTTATTCAATATGTTAGTACCCTGTATTCTTTCGCATTCGTCTCTCCAAACTCAACCTCTAACCTCCATCAGTTACTTTGACCATATGAATGTTGGTATTGGTGTTGCAATAACTGATATGTGGCTGATACCCGGGCAGATGCATTGTCATCTCTTGGATCAAGAATTCCATACACCGTCCCTTGTGTGTTCGAGATCTCCGTTCTTGCTTACGTCAAGTACGTTGCTTCCCCCCAACCCCCTACGAAACAGGTTTCACCTAATTCCGTAGTCTGCGCCATCGCCTCCAAGTTCTATACGCACCGTCCAGAGCTTCACTCACGACTCACGGAGCTTGCGCAAAAGCTTGCTTTCAGCGTACCCGCTCGAGGTTACAAATCTCTGGAAATTGTGCAAGCCTATCTCTTGCTCACGCTGTGGGGATGTGGTGCTGTTGAGCGGTACGAGTATGACAAGACATGGTTACTGCTGGGGATGGCTATTCGGTCTGTATATCTTCTGTGACGTCGTATACCTTTCCTGACCCTGCGACTTAAAGGATGGCCACTGACTTGAATCTGCACCGCAAGACGGCTGTGACGAGCCAAGATACTCCGGAATGTCGTGCGCGTGACAAGGAAGTGCACAATCGCGAACGTACGTGGCTCCTGTGCTTTGCACTCGACAGGAGTACAAGCGCTCAGATGGGCAAACCTCACTCGATACGGGAAGAGTGTGTATTTCTGCCTTGATGTGTGAGCGACCTGACCGAATTGGTTCCGTTCCCCGTAGCTTTATTATACGTAATGTCCTTCAATGGATCAACTCCCCCGTAAATACACTTGGTGACCGAGCGCTTGCAAACTATGTCGTGAGTCCTTTTTTCTTCATTTTCTCGCTTAGCCAGCGTATCCAAGTCGTCTCTCAGGAATTGCAACGTATCGTGTCTCGTAGTTTGGATCTATTATATTCTGGCCTCAGTACTCCGTCCGGCCTCCAAACGGACTGTGACTATGCGTTGGTAATCAAGGCTTTTGAACAGCAAATAGTAGCCTGGCTGCATGAATGGACGAACACTCGTGCGGTAGTCACGAGTGAGTGTTTTCCATATACCGTACTGCCCGTCTCATTTTTTATTGCGACCGCAGGTGATGAGGTTATCAAGGAATATACCTCCACAATGATGATGTTTTATTTTCATTACTATTCACTGGTCATACATTCCTTCGGACTTCAGAACGCCATCGAACGCTCGACTGTCGATATCCCCTACTTTTTCTCAAAGTGTCATACCTCGGCCACAGCTGTTGCTGTCATTGCACGCGACGAACTTGCACCTCGGGGCTTTCTCAGATATTCGCCCGACTCGCACTTTGTATTTCTGTCATATGCCGTCCTAAGTCTGCTCAAGGTAAGTGGTTGCATCGAAAGAGACATTACTGCTGTCTGAATAATCTTTCCAGCTCATACGACCTGAATTCCAACAATATATCCAGCATGAGCACAAGATCATCGACCTCGTGAAAGACATTGCGGCGGTTCTCGGTGATATTGCTGTCAACTCCCATCACACCCCCGCTCTGTACAGCACATTCCTCCGTGCACTCATCTCCGCACGGACCGATGTTCCCCAGCACCAACAGCAGCAGCAACCCCAACCCCAACCGCCATCTCAACCTCAGACCGAAGTCGTAGTCAGTGACGAGGCGGTTGGACAAAATGATATGAGCCTTTTTGGACCAACGATGTGTATGAATGGTGTGGGCGACTTTTATCTCACCAGCGAGATGGGACCTGTGGCAGACATGTCCACATTCCCGCCGACCATGGCCAGTCTGCCAACATCCGACGAAGGGATGGGAATGCTGTCTATGGAGAACATTTTCAGCAATGGTTTTTGGGACAGTGTCCTCGTGCCTGGTGCGTTGATGCCAAGCGTTAGCTTCCCATGTGGTTGACAATAGCTATGACAACAGGTTATTCGGACACCATGGAAGGGTTGAGTGGCGGTTTCGTATTCGGGGCAGGTGGCAGCGGCCTTATTACACCTGGGCTACCGTCGCCACTTCCGTCTGGACACAATACTCCCTCTCGTGTTCCCAGTACCATGGATTACACCCAACAAAATCTGGGATCGGCCTTGATGCAACGCAAGGGCTGAACACTATATTCTTTGTCTTGCTTCCTACTCTTGCTCTTACTGCACTCATTTCACCGCTGCTTCAACTTTGCTGCAGACTCGCGCGCCCTGATTAAGATTGTTGTCCCACCTAAACCATTTGTTTGTTTTGACCGCACTTTCGATACGTGTTGTCATGTTTCAGGCTATGTATGCGTACATGTTCCTCGGGGTTCTTGTTCTTATAGACAGAAAAATGTACTCTGAAACGGTATGAGATTGCCAAGGATGGTGCCCACACTGGCACTGCGTACTAGTGTGTTCAATGGCGAGAGGGATCTGATGATTTTACAACCTGGCGAGACATTGACTCGCTGATCCTCTGTATCCTACGTTACTTTACGGTAGCGTCCACGTCGCCAGTTTATTGCAACACTCAACATCAAGGACCTTGTGCTATTATATATCAAGTCACTGACCCCGGGTCCGGTTATAGATGTCCAATCCACTGCCTCACGCTGTCTCATCCAGCGGTTCCCTCCGTTCGGGATACGAGTTCCTCCGTTTATTGCTCTTGGACAAAGGCTTTTTCTGGGGTTTAAGCGGTATTGTGATCCTCGCGGATGCATTCCTTACCCAGCTCGTTATCCGCTTTATTCCGTGTCAGTCTGAATCCATATTTTCCTACTGCATTTGTGAGTGACCATCAAACAGACACAGAGATCGACTGGGAGACGTATATGGTCCATATTGACTTGTACTTGAAGGGAGAACGGAACTACTCTGAGTTAGTTGGCCCTACTGGTCCGCTAGTGTGAGTTTGAGTTTCAATCATTGCTACTCTGTTGAAACTCACAGTTGGCAACAAGATACCCCGCTGGGCATGTTCACATTCATCACCTCTTGTATCGCGTCACCGACGCTGGTCGAAACATCGGATTAGCGCAACAAATCTATGGAGCATTGTATATTGTTTCTCTCGTTCTCGTATTTTGCGTTTACAGACAAGGCGGTGCGCCAAATTGGACCATTTTACTCTTACCCCTCAGCAAGAGACTACATTCCATATTTGTTTTGCGGCTATTCAACGACTGCTGGTCAGCAGTTTTCCTCCCGGCCGCTATATTAGCATTTCAAAATGCCTCGGACGACTTGGGCATCCTGATTTTTAGGTCGGCTTAATGTTGAACGAGCCCTGTTTGAATGGAGCTGACGAGCAAATTAGCCTGGCATTATCTGTGAAGATGTCTGCCTTGTTGTACCTTCCTGGTCTCCTCGTCATTCTCTTCAAGCGCCATGGTTTGGTGGTCGCTATGCGTCATCTACTGGTCCTGGTTTTTACCCAGATCGTGCTCGCACGTTCGTTTTTGGCAGATGACCCCTGGGCATATTTACAGAATGCCTTCGATTTGTCACGCGTGTTCATGTACAAGTGGACGGTCAACTGGCGATTCCTGGACGAACAAACTTTTCTCAGCCGTTCGTGGACGCGAGGCTTACTCCTCGGCCATGTAACGGTGCTGGTTGCATTTGGCCTATTCAGGTGGTGTCGTTCTGACGGCGGTGTTGCTGTAGTACTCCGCAAGGGCTTCCGCCGCCCGATGTTTCCTGCCACGCTCTCACCAGTGTCAGCTGATTGTGAAGTAGTCTCTCTGCTTGCTAAGCGCTGCGTGCTCATCGGTGCTGTAGATGTTGCCACGGTGCTCATGACTTCCAACCTGATTGGCATCCTTTTCGCTCGGTCGCTCCACTATCAATTTTATTCCTGGTACTTCCAACAACTCCCATTCCTGGCGCAGCGAACAAAATACCCACTTCTCCTGCAGTGAGTACTCGCTTGACCCCTGCTTCATGGTCTTTCTTATCTATTTGATGGCAGGCTGGCAATTATAGCTGGAATTGAATATGCGTGGAATGTGTTCCCCTCGACTTCTTTGTCATCTGGCGTCTTACTTGTGTCACATTTCGCACTAGTCCTTGGCATATGGTCTGGATACGCCGAGGGTAAATCCGAAATTTGAAAGTCTAATGAATGAATCGATGGCAGTGTTTGACATTTTAAAAGGTGACGATGTATAGTCATAATATTTTTTTCCGTATCATTCGTCCTGCGATCCCATGCCAATTACGAACGTGCTTCTCCCGCCTCTCGGTAGTACCAATATTGTTTCTGCGCCATGAACTTGGTGTGTGTCAGTACTGGGCAACACATTTGTTGTCATGCCATCGCCTGTGAGTGGTAATGGTCTGACATCGACTTTGGGAAGAGTCAATTCTCCGTGATGCAGTGCTATCAAGGTCAAAGGGAAACTGAAAGTCTCGGCGTCCTGTGTTCACATAGATGATGCACGCGGTGTTATTAAAATTGGCACGTTCACTGTACTTACCTGAGCCGCAAATTCACCTCGCTTCCTACCGCAAACGAGCCAATCTTTGACGCGTTCCTCGATATCGTAGCGCAGGATATATTTCCGCCGCTTGCTCTCTAGATCTGCCCAATGCGGAGATGTTCTGATGGACAAGGTGCCGGAGATAGGCTGCCCAGCGTAGATGGGAGCGCGTTTCTCAGGGGAAACATCACTTCCAAATGGACCGGTGTGAATTCTGATACGTGCAGCAGCGGTAATCTAGAATAAAACGTCTCAATTCAACTAGTTCGCAATCGCAAACCTCAGACTGACGTTCATCCGTGGAATATCCACTGGAATCCTGATTTCCCTCCATGGGGATGGTGACTCCGTGGGCGGTCTGCTGTGCGCTAGCCTCTAGAAAATAAAAATAAAAATAAAAAGAACAGGTGCGAGTCATATGGTAGCAACGTAAGGCACCTGCTGTAAAGAACTGAACAGCTTTCTAAGTCCCTCGTGGATTTCCAATGTGTTGGGTATCAGAAGCTCGCCTGTGGCGCTATACAGCTCGACCCACGCGGTATCACCCTCCAGGTACTGGATGATATTCGCTGCCAGTTCTCGACCCTGTGAAACATTGTACGAAGTCTGGGCGACAGTATCGTCGATTTTTTCCTGCACCAGCGCCATCACCTCTGCCCATACCATCGATTAATTAATCACCGACTATTGGATTTAGAGAGATACCTTCGCAGAGCATGCGGTACGCGATCACCAGACTAAGGGACTCTAAAACTGGGTCGCGCTCAGCCAGAAACAAAAAATCGAGAGTAATTGTCATGCACCTGGTCCATGTTCGGATTCGATACAGAACACATAATTGACAGGATGCTCCGGGGTAACTATCTACCAAAGGGTCGGTACTGCCGTGGGCATCGCTCAAAGACCTTACTCACCATCATGGCATGACTTGATTGATACTTAGCGATCTTGACATCCTTGAGGCCACGGGATGGCCCTTGGAGATCCGCCGAGGATAGCCGGACATATTGACGGGTCGCGGCAGATATAGTAAATTTCGAAAACAACCTGTGAAAGAGGTTACTAAAATGCAATGGATCTAGGCCGATGGACGTTGAAAGCGACCTTTCCCCACGGAAGAAGTCTTCGACGTTGACCGCAATAGGAAGCGAAACGTTAACGATGATTGATTTTCTCAATGTACGTGTAACTGTCGGCTGTGGAATTGTGCTATAGGTTACTTTAACATCAATTTTCTTAGGGGCGTTTATCAAGGGTGAGCCATAGAGGAAGAATTCCTGACACACCATCGCGGGAAACCTCGAAGCATCTGTGTGCGGGACTAAGATGACCAAATTGGTGTCTTTCGGGACATCAGAAATTTTGATACAACTTTCGGAAGGATCGAATTCCCTTGCTGTTATCAGACCAGATATGTACCAGCACCAGATACCAAGCAAAACTGAAGCACTGCTGACCTGGATTCTGTACCTGAGCATTGGCGTAGTCAAAGTTAACCCCCCCGGGCGCTAATAATTTTATAGTCGCCATGGAGATTTCATTACGCCCAGTGGAGAGCACCAACAACATTCTGGAGATTGCCCCGAGGTTAACTGTTTGCAATGTGGCGTCCATGAGGATCAATGGGTACGGAACTAAACAAAAACCTACCCTCGTATGATTGACGTAGCTGAATATCCAACCCCCGGGAATCATGTGGGAGTCGTACCAATGACACCATCGTTCCCTTCGGGGGAGTGGTAGCCGCTGAAGCCTTATGACTCCATTGAAGCCGAAGTCGAGACATCTGGATCTCGCTACTATCAAGAACATACATTCCACAACATGCCGTCTATCGGGTTCTGCTCGATAATCTCGAAGCAAGCACCTGGAAAATGACGTACCGCACAGTTCAAGGTCAGACAATTATTTCCAGGGGAGAGCTTATCGACCTGTGCCACAAACTTCAAACGATTAGCATCTTGTCCTGTGAGCGTCACGTTGACTTCGTCGATAACAACGTCCTGGGAGAAATATTAACAATCGACACGCAAACCCGATGAGATCCGTACGCATGGTAGTCTGTTTTGAATGGTGACTTCCAGGGAAAGACTGTCTTCCTCATCGCTAGAGCTGGCATCGCCCGCGACGCTTATTGATATCACGGGATGATCAGGGTGGATGAGATCTGGAAATTTTCTCGATCAATGACACCATATACATGCATATGGGTAAAATCAATGACCTAAATCAAGTTTCTCGGCCGCCTCTCGAAGAGCGCTTGCGAGTCCTGCAATATATTCCACGATATCCTCATCAGACATGACTAGCTCCGTGCTCCTGTCATTCACATATGTCTTGAGGAACGCGAGAAGGATGTGGACCCACTCGCGGTCGCGCGGTTTCTTTAGTGCAGCGTGGGTATCGATCGCACGCGAGAGCATCAACGACTCCAAGGATGTCCATCTATGAGGAGCATAGTGTGCTGGAAGAGACGAGAATATAGTAAGTGCGTTGGAAAGCCTTCCGCGGTAGCTGCAGTATACAAGCATTCAGTTTCCGAAGCGATCAAACATGATTGCGAGCCTACATGTCAAGAACAGCGAGGCTGCCGTGTATTTTGAGCGCGAATTTTCTTCTCCCAGCTTTCACGTACATGTCAATGGCGCGATTGGAAATGCTTGTATACAAATCATAGAAGGCGTCCTTGTCCCCGATAGCGGATATAATCTCGTGCTTACTGATGCAATAGTTCGAGGACTTGTTATCAAACACAGGCAAGTCTGAAACGATCGCTGGGGCTGGTGTCACCAAGGAGAACGGTGGTTTTGAGGGTAAATACCCTTCTCTAATACCAAGAATATCGAGCTAACGTTTGGCTCAACACCGTGATACTTTACCCCCAGCACGAGTACACACCTGGCTTTTTGCGAGCTCGATTAATTCTCCCTTCCTCGCATTATAGCGTGCAAGTGAAAGTGCATCCATCTCTGGCCATGAAGAAGCCCATGAATCGCATTGGTCCAGAACACTAAGAGCAGAAGAGAATGTCCAGGACTCAATAAAATATTCAGGGAGCGAAGGCTGTAAAATTTTATGAGCATGTTGCTATCAAATACATTGATATGCTCCCTAACCTCGACCTCCCTCAAGTGTCTTCCAAATGTACTCAAAAATGTGAACGCTTTCCAACAAATCTCCGACGGTTGGCGCAACTTGCTCAGCAGCGCGGATTGCCTTGAAAGGAGATATGACCGCAAGTCGAAGACGGAGATTGTGTTAGCGAGGATGAGGTCACGATAAGGTTTCTTGGATGTGGACAACAATGGCATAGAGTCGTCATTAGGTGCTGGGTGGATGAGACTTCCGAACCATGACATATTCTTCTCCCTCAGAACTTGCACAAAAGCAGCTTCGAGTTCGTTGTACTGCTGTAACGCATCCTCGAAGAGATTTATTCCCTCGTACGAGGTTGCCAGACTTTCCTGGTAGACCTTTCTTCCTGGGCGTCGCGGACGAAATACTTGTCGGCTTACCTTCAGTATGAAATATGTGCAAAAGTTCCACCCCGGCATGTGACGCTGACCCTCGGATCGCTTTAGTTCTTCCTCCCTGGATGATACAGCGTTGTCGAGGGCAGAAAGTAGTCCATCCCTGATCTTGCCTATGAGGTCTGCCCAAACGGCAGGACTCTGCTCGCCAGCAGACCAAGCGAGTTGCACACACCTGTGAGGTACTATGTGCAACCACCCGAAAACCAAATTAATGTATGGCATTACCTGTCCCGCTTGTCAACGTTAAAATCTGCTTTTATTTTGTCCAATACAGAGCCTTTCATGTTGAAGAATTTTCGATCAACTACTCTGGTGTCCGGACGCACAACATGTACGATGAGCCATTCCTGGTTTCTCCTCGGCAGGACGGATGTCTGCCAGTCTTTAATCTGTTTCTTGGCAGTCGTTCTGTAGGCCTCATTATCCTGTATAGGAGTGTAGATAATAATGACCAGCCGGAGCATTACTTCACTTACTTCACACGCAACTACATATAGATTCAAGAGAGGTTTCTCGAGGAGGGTGAGGGGAACTTGAGAGGTAAGCTCGTCTCGTAGGGAGTCAAGAGCAACCAGCGTGACCTCGAGCTCTTGGATAGTGCGTATACTGGGTCGAGAAGCAGCCCTCCAGTGAATGCTGCGCAAGGGTAACTGTGAACGTAAAGCCGCAATCACTTGCTTACAGCTGTCGGAGGAAGGTGCAGCGAACGTCACAAGAACATGCTGGCTTGACATTGCGAACAACCGTCGCGTCGATACTTGACACAAGTGTGCACACCAAGTTCCCTTTAGGCTGTAGTCTGGACACTAGGGCTGAGGTCTGAGTTAAGTGAGTTTGCCCGACGATAGAAGTGACCTGTCGACTAAAGGCTCGTGGAAAAAAAACGTACTCCGAGAGCTTGCGATCAAATACATATCTTCAAGTCCGAAATGCCAACACCAGCCGAAGCCAGCACGTCCACTACAAAAACCTTCAGAGATCTTGGTCTGATCGAACCCCTCCTCCAGGCACTCAACCAGATCAACTTCAAGACACCGACCGAAATCCAGCAACAAGTCCTTCCCTATGCTCTCGAAGGCCGTGATATCATCGGCGTTGCAGAAACGGGATCAGGCAAAACCGCCGCGTTCGCTCTACCTATCCTACAAAAACTATGGGAGGAACCGAGGGGACTCTTTGCTTGCGTGCTCGCACCCACACGCGAGCTTGCCTATCAGATATCACAACAATTCGAGTCTCTCGGAGCAGCCATGGGAGTCCGCTGCTTGGTTTTAATCGGAGGGGTGGATAAAATGCCCCAGGCTATCGCCCTCGCTAAGCGGCCGCACATCATTGTTGCGACGCCTGGTCGCCTGAATGACCATCTCCAGAGTACCAAAGGGTTCAGTCTGAGAAATCTGAAATTTTTGGTAGGCACCGCCGTCTTTTGAGTGCGCGCACAGGCTTACTGTTACGCGACGAAGGTCATGGACGAGGCCGATCGCCTCTTGGACATGGACTTTGGTGCCGATATTGACCAAATCCTCAAGGTGATACCAAAGGAGCGGACTACTTACCTCTTTTCCGCGACAATGACTACGAAAGTTGCGAAACTGCAAAGGGCTAGTTTGTCAAATCCTGTACGGGTCGAGGTCTCGTCAAAGTGAGTAAACCATTCCTGTTCCTCTGTTCCATATTAACACACGAGTCTAGGTATCAAACTGTATCAACCCTACTACAATACTATCTTTTTGTTCCGTTAATACAAAAAGATGTCCACTTGGTCTATCTGGCAAATGAGCTGGCTTCGAATTCAATCATTGTTTTCACTAGGACAGTACATGATGCTCAAAGGTGCGTACACAGCATTGGATTTCATATGTCGTTTATGCCTGTCCCTCCTGCAGATTATCCATCATACTTCGTACTCTTGGGTTCCCAGCCGTTCCCCTTCACGGACAACTCAGTCAGAGTCAACGCTTAGGTGCACTCAATAAGTTTAAAACAGGAGGCCGAAAGGTTCTAGTGGCAACTGACGTTGCCAGTCGGTGTGTACACTGTACCATGACACATCCCTCAACGAGCTGACCATTGGATATAGTGGTCTTGACATACCATCTGTGGACGTGGTGGTTAACTTTGACATCCCTACCCACTCCAAAGATTACATCCATCGTGTCGGACGAACAGCCCGTGCAGGACGCGCTGGAAAATCGATCACGATAGTTACCCAATACGATGTCGAACTACTTCAACGCATAGAAAAGGTCATCGAGAAGAAGCTTGAACTATTTCCCACCAGCAAAGAAGAGGTGATGCTCTTGAAAGAGCGTGTAGATGAAGCTGGCCGATTGGCTGTGAACGAGTTAAAAGAGGAGGCGAAATCAAATGGGGGGAAAAAGCGAAGACGTGATGGAGGCGGGGGGCGGGATGACAAGGATCGGGACGATGATGTTGTTGAGGCAGGGATGCCTAACACAAAAAAATCCAAAGGTCGCCGGTAGTTGTCCAGGTGCTTCGAGGCAAAGCGACGCGTAACACAACCAGAACTTGGCATTGAATACGACTGACTGTCGGAAGTCTACCTTGTCACGATCCCAGGAGTTACTCAGGACTATATTATGACGGGAGAGCCGCGAAAGTGTGTGCCCCATGGCTGAGTTGGTTACAGCGTCCGACTGTTACACTAGCTACATCGGAAGGTCGTGAGTTCGAGCCTCACTGGGGCAGGACTCTTTTTTGGCTTAGAATGGATGGTTTTTCCCTCTCAGTTGCACTCTTGCGATGAGCGTTTTCCACTTCATCCTCACTTTTGGCTTCGTCAAGACGGCACCTCGCCGCTATGGGTCTATTGATATGCTTGCTTGCTTTTAGGGGGAACTCAAGGCAAGTTGGCGGTATACAGTCGACTCCCTTGTAACCCATGCCCCCTATAACCCATACTCCCTTCTAACCCATACAATTTTCCATTTCCCAAGTTGGTATGCAGTAAATACATAGGCATAACCCATAACCCATAATCCATGGCTCTTCAGATGGAGATAACCCATGTATTTTAGTCAGTGGGTGATGATATATTCCTTAATTAGATATTTTTATTATTTAATTTTTGTATTTTTGTGTTGAAACATCAACTCAACATGGCAACAAGGACCCGAAACTTTGTCTCTCCCACATTATGAAACCAATTGACCTTCCCAAGAATGGTCTAAAGAAGCTTCAAGATCAAACACGAGATCGAAAAGCTGTACTTGAAGCCAGATTGAAGGCCAGTCAGTCTATCTCAGAGGCTGATGAGGAGTGGCTGGATAATGTAGGAAATCTGGTGGATGAAGAGTGTCTGGTTGACAAACTGGATAGAGTCTCTGATGATTATGACTGTGCTGTCAAGAAGCTGGATGCACAAGAACAATCACTTGTGCAGAAGTTGACAGGGCTTGCAGGGAATGGCAATAAAACAATGACTTTATCAAAGCACAAATGTATGGTTTTCAAAAATTTCAAAATTCAAGATTTCAAATGATTGAGCTGGGAGATGCAGGGTATGCAGGATACCAAAATAACTAATCATTTTCATTGTAAATAACCTAGAATACCACTAGACAAACATAGTATATGATAATTTTTTTTTCCTCCTGCCAATAGCCCCTTTCTCGTATAACCCATACTCCCCATAACCCATACCTTTTGGGCCTATCCCGAAGGGCATGGGTTACAAGGGAGTTGACTGTAGCATCCATCAGGAATTTGACACTACGGTTAACTGCACTTACCTAACCTTTTTCATTTTGACACCACGGTTAACCGCACTTACCTAACTTTTTCATGCTTTTTCAGCCGGATAAACTGGCGTAAGGCTTGAAAAAGGTTGAAAAGCATGAAAAAGTGTGGTTAACCATGGTGTCAAATTCCTGATTATGAGGGTCCAAGTGCACAAAAAATAA
>QFEL01000307.1:0-16907 GCA_003316195.1 Neoboletus brunneissimus | reverse complement strand
TCGAAATTTGGGTCATTAAGGTAGTCCTGGAGCGAACTCGCCAGAGAAACTGGGGCCTGTAGTTTCATTAACACCATTTCTACGAGCAGCATGAGCGCTGGGACCTACATGCTTCAAGTTTGGTACTGGAACATTCAAGAGGTTCTGTAGTTTCTTGGCAACACCAAGATATTCGACGACTCGCTCGGTTTGAGTGCAGAAATTACGATAGATGCCTAGGGCTTCTTCTGCGTCATATTTTGACATTTCAAAGTAATGTTCTGGGGTTCAATTAACTCGACGGAGTTGGGTGTACGAATGACGATCCTCACCAAGCACGTTTATCACACCTTCATTGCCTGCTTGAAATAGGATGAGGAGATCCTTGACAAGCATCCTCAAAGCAGCGATAGTGAGTTCGTCTTCGAGGTCATCTAGATAGAACTGAATATAGACGTCTGGTTAGACAGCAGTTGAGGGTTATACCAAAGCTTACCCGACATTCCACCAGTGAGTCGATCATCTTCTGCACTGTCTTTGTTTCCCTGAGCAAACCCTTTTCCACCGTCATGAGACGAAGCTTGCGACCGGTGATTGTCTTGCTTCTTTGAGGGGCTCTAGATTTTGTTGATGATGCTTTGGACGGAGACGCCGTGGTATATGCCATGTCTTCTTCAATCGAGTTGTTGAGGCGCAAATCACGGTTCGTCTCGGCCTGTACTCGGACTGCATCGTGTTTCAGCTCGCGGTACGCCCGGATGCGAGAGTCGAGGTAGAGTGCGTAGTGTTGCATGTTCTGAGGTGCATTATAACCTGTACCGAGGCGGTAAGTGGGTTGCAGGGCTGTGACGAGTAGAGGGTTCGGCTACCTTCCCAATTTCCGGCAGAGACGTTACGCAGACGCAGGACCTCTGAGGAGGAGAGGTGAGAAAGCACGTTGTCGGTTGCTCCGTTGCGAATCATGGTGTGTAAGACGATCAAAGCCTTGAACACGACCTGTGTGATCCACGAGAAGAGGGGTAAGGTATAGAACGGGGTCGACAGGACTCGTTGCGTACGATGGCATTTGGTTCCCGGAGACGAGGGACGAGGGCCTTGCAGACATCGTGAACGGCGCCATCTTCGGACCAGGTAGCGGCGATGATGGGATCTAGGTACTAGGGAGACGAGCGTTGTGGGTCAGGCGTGATCGGGGTTGCAGAGGACGTACCTTTGCCTTTGGGGGGGCAGGCTTTGGCTTGCAGGCCAGTTTGACGACCTTGTCGAAGCTGGACATGTCGCCAACATGCAGCCGTCGGCGGTCGAGTGTCCTTGAATATTTCTCCAGATTTCAAACTCAGCCTCGCCAATGTTGCTAGCCTATTTCTTCCGTACAGAGGTGGTAGCGGCGACGGTCAGTAGCAAGCGTGGTCGATGTCATTCCCACGGACGAGCGAGTGGACCTCCATGACACGGCCGGGCACGCGCGTCTCCTTTCGTCCCCGTCGTGGCATCACCATCCGCCATGTCCTCTTCGTCGTCGCATTCTCAGTAGCACTGTGGACCCTCTATCACAGCTATCTGGAGCAACCTGAAACGCTCTTCCCTCAGGAACACCTCTTCTTTTGGCCCCCCGAGACCCCTGAAATCTGGGCCGACAGGGCGGCGCAAGTAAAGAGTGCGTTCTTGCACGCGTACCACGGATACGAGCGTCATGCTTTCCCCCACGACGAACTCCGTCCCATTTCCAACACAACCATCGACAAGTAAGCTTTCCGCTACCCCCAAGCCGTCGTGTTGACTTGGGTGACGGTAGCTTCAATGGTTGGGGTGTGACTGCCGTAGACTCCCTTGACACAATGCTCCTCATGGGCCTAGAGGACGAGTACGTGCGTGCCATCCCAATGATCACGGCCACCAACTTTTCTTTGCCTGCTGTATGTCCTCTCCAAGTGCTTCATGCCGCACGACTTACTGCCACAGAATACCAACGTCCCTTTTTTCGAAACGGTCATACGTTATCTGGGTGGTCTCTTGTCTGCTTACGCGCTGTCCATGGACAGTGTTTTGCGAGACAAAGCGGACGAACTCGCAACCAAACTTTCCCCCGCCTTCAGTACATCCAGCGGATTCCCCCGGTTTGCAGTAGATACCTACAAGTGCGCCCAGTCCATATTTATTCTCACGCCTGCCATCGACATCACCTTTAGCTCTACTAGATTCCCCAAGTCGCTACTGACCCCCAGCTCCCTCGCTGAAATAGCATCTTTCCAGATGGAGTATACCTACCTAGGCAAAATCACGGGAAAGAAAGCACACGTGGATCGTGTCAGTCCTATGCCTCTTACCGTGGAAACCTCTAACAGTACTGCTGTAGGCTACAACAGTCACCGGTCTTTTCCATAACACTAACCTCAGTTTATCGGGAGGCATGTATCCAACTTTTTGGCATATACATGACGGAAAACCAGCAAACCGTGTGTGATCCGAACTGACAGCCCGTGGAACTCACCCAATCTCCCTCCACAGTCCGTCTATCGGTTGGAGCCGCTGCTGATAGTGCTCATGAGTATACCCTCAAGCAGTTTTTGCTCACCGCGCGTTCAGATAGAGCTAATCTTGAAATGTGTTGGTCTCTTCCTCCGTGATCCAGGCTTGCGTCCTGACTACCTTCCCAAGATCTCAGATCTACTACTCACGTTATCAATAACCTCCTCTATGTTTCATCTCAGCGTCAACTACTTTATGTGACAGACTCAACAACCAACGGCAACAAGACTGCAACCTCGCACTCCTTCGAGCACTTGTCCTGCTTCTTTCCCGGTTTATTGGCATTAGGAGTACACCTCCTTCCTTTGAATAACCTTGAGACCATCGGAATTAATATTACACAACTTGGTGATGATCTCCCTCCAATTCAACGTCAGGGATATGAAGCCCTCGCGGAATTTGACCTCGCGGACCTACATCTTTGGGCTGCTGAGGGTATTGCACAAATGTGTTATCTATCATATGCCGACCAGCTCTCGGGATTGGGACCAGACGTCGTTGCCATGCGAATTGGCAAGTCTGGGGAAATCCGGTGGATCGATGCGATGCGGAAGTGGAAAGCAAATGGCCAGTTGGGTCCACCACCTGGTGTGGGCGACAAGCATCCGTGGGTCGCGAATCCGAAGGCAAAGACTGTGAGGGAGATGCAAATCGATACTATCACGAGGGATTATGGCATCAAGAATACAGCTTATTACTTGCGGCCTGAGGTGTGGCTGATGTTGCCTCCATCGAGTGAAGCCGCTAAGAGTACCTTTTGCAGGCCGTCGAGTCGTTTTACATCTTATGGCGAACGACAGGGGACGTCAAATGGCGGCACAGAGGCTGGAGTGTCTTCCAGGCTATCGAGCGCGTCACAAAGACGCCATCAGGGTATGCCAGCGTGGACAGAGTCAACACTGCGAATCCCATCTTAGACGATTCAATGCCGAGGTTAGTAAAATTAAAATGTGCTCCAATGGTTGCATGATCGTCTCATCATCATCTGACCCCAGCTACTTCCTGGCTGAGACACTCAAATATCTCTACCTCTTGTTCTTGGACGACGATATCGTTCCGCTCGAGAAATGGGTGTTCAACACTGAGGCTCATCCACTTCCCGTATTCGCCTGGACCGAGTCGGAGAAAGATATGTATTATAGCAATGCGTAGGGACAATGTTGTCTAGTTCATAGTCACCACTTTGTGAGAGTCGCCACTTGGGGTGGGGGTTGCCTTACATAGGTAGCAACTAAACCTGGAATTATGCGTGCCCATGAACGCACGACCCTAAATTACTTTGGTTTGTGGTCTACATCCTAGTCCGTGCTCTGGCGGGCTGTGATAATAACCGACGTGCCAGTGTTGAAATGAAGATCATTGTCAGGCGTCAGACACCGGTAGAACAAGGCCACTGGTGGCACTACATAAGGTAATTCTTCCGACGCACATGCCTATCCTTCATCCCGACCGCCATGGCAAGCCTTAACCAAGGGGAATTTGTGGGATCATTGGACTGCGGAACAACGTGAGCTTGCTGTCTGCATACGCAAGTCGTGGACCCTTGCCGAACCATGATGCTGATTCATGTTATCATCATGCGGTCTTGCAGCTCAGTCAGGTTCATCATCTTTGATCGATATGCAAACATCATCGCACAATCTCAGTCCGAGTTTCCTCAGTATTATCCCCATCCAGGGTGAGTTCCTATATCTGATATCCGATGTGATTTTTCCGATTAGGCAGATGGCACGAGCACGACCCCGATGAAATACAGAAGGTTTCAGAATCCTGTATTGCCAACGCTTGCGAGAATTTGGAGAACAGCGGCTGGGCTAAAGGGAGCGTGAAGGTGATAGGTGTGTGCAGTGCATCTTCCACACTCGTCCCTACCATCTCGGGTTCCTCCGCAAAGGTATCACGAACCAACGAGAAACGACCGTAGCATGGAGCCGTAAAACCGGAAAGCCGTTGTGCAGGGCTATCGTATGGACTGATTCGAGGACGAAAAACACGGTAGCCCATTACGAACAAGTGCTCGCAGATACTGGGCTTGAAGTCGCGATAGGTCAATTCAAGAAAGGAGAGGAGGGTATCAATACCCTCCGGGATATGTGAGATCGTCGGTTTTACTCGCCTCCTGTGGTTTTTCTCATCGATAATGCTCGGTCAGAACCGGGTTGAAACTCTCGACATATTTCTCCGCTGTCAAATTGCGGTGGATGATCGACAATCATCCAGAGGTCGAAAAAGCTCACGCAGAAGATAACCTACTATTCGGCACGGTGGAATCTTGGGTTGCATATGTATGTGATGCAAAATTTCTTTCGGGACTGTGCATGACATACAAATCTGTGTAGAACCTGACTGGAGGGCCAGCTGGAGGCATTCACGTTGGAGATGTAACGAATGCGTCGCGAACCCTCCTCATGAACCTCCGTACATTAGAATGGGATGACAGAATGCTCAAGTTTTTCGACCTTCGGTCATCTATTCTCCCGAAGCTTGTCTCTTCCTCTGAAGTCTATGGTCACATTGTGGATGGGCCATTGAAAGGTATATCCATCGGTGGCCTGGTCGGTGATCAGCAAGGCGCACTCGTCGGAAACAAATGTTTGAAGGGAGGAGAGGCTAAATGCACTTACGGAACCGGTGCATTCTTGTTATTTTGCACGGGTGAAGAAATCGTTCAGAGCAGTCATGGACTGTTGAGCACGGTAATCGCCATTGTTGTGAATATAACTCTCCCCGTGCTGAGTCTTTGGTTAGGTTGCATACCAACCTGGTCCTGGCGCCACCCCTGTGTATGCCTTGGAGGGCAGCGGTAAGCAGACGATCATCTCACCTGCTGTCCTGTTGATTGAAGCATGGGCGATACAGTTGGTGTTGCAGGAAGTGCCATCAAATGGTTTGCGTGAGGGTTTAATATGTAAAACATGGGGCTAACTGGCTCCAGGCTGCGGGATTCCATGGGTTTCATCAAGTCCGCAAGCGAAATCAATGATCTGGCGCGATCCACTCCTGACTCCGGCGGAATATACTTCGTGACCGCATTTTCTGGTCTGCTGGCACCCTATTGGGACCCTGGAGCTGCCGGGCTAATCATTGGTACGAGGACACTGTCCCTTGTATTGGGTTCGATATCTGAGGAGCCGACTGTTAATGGTGTATAGGGTTATCATCGTATACCACCCCCGCTCATATTGCACGTGCAGCGATAGAAGCAAACGCCTTTCAAACGAGAGCCATATTAGAGAGCATGAAACTAGACTCTGAGACCGACCTCAAACATCTCAAGGTTGACGGAGGGATGACTAACGGAGATGCCTGCATGGAGATCTTGGCAGATGTTGGGGGCTTCGACGTCATTAGACCCGAGATGAGAGAGCGAGTATCTATGTCCCAGCCAACGTAACTGCCAGTGAATGCTGAGTATGGTGGTTGACAGGTCGACGGCGTTGGGATCCGCTCTGCTGGCTGGGGCTGCTATCGGCTTATTTGGATGGGACTTATTGAAACCAGAGACACTCGCGGAGGTTAATACCAAGGGGAGTACAGAGTTCGTACCCCACACGTCGTTGGTTCAAAGGGACAAGGCTTGGACGGCATGGCAGCGTGCTGTCGAGCGATCCAAAGGATGGGAAGAGGGAGTCGCAGCTTGACCACCCCTCAGATTCAGGAGTATATCTTCCTATGTACAACAGGTAGCCAATGATACGTGCTTAATGTGTATCTCATCTAAGTATTTTCAGAGGGTCTGATTTTTTCTTACTTCCACGACTTGTTCCGCCCCTACCTCCGCCCCCTCGTCCGCGGCGCCGATCAGATGATTTTCTGAAGGGTGCAAAACCAACCTTCGACCTGGACGAATTAGACACAGTGGGATCCCCCTCCTGGTTTCCAACAACTGGGGCCATGCGAGGTAAGAGATACTTTGGCACATGCTTCATGTGTGCCTGGATCCTCATGGGATGCAATGGCTTGTCGTGCCGGAGATATTCGAGATCCAGTGGGTTATCCTCAAAGTGTGCCTGCACCCGATTAGCAATTTAGAGACACGAACACAAAGCACTCGCACGCACTTTGAGTTTTTCGGAGTTGAGTATCTCGGTTTTCAACTCCTTTACTCGCGCCTCCTTGATGATACTCCGGGTTACAGAGCGCAGGGCGTCCTCCATTCTATATCTGAATGCTTCGACTTGTTGCATATCAAATTGATATTCCTTGATTGCGTTCCCTCTGCCAACTTGCTCTTTCTCGATCTTCGCGAATACTACCTCATCATTTTTGGAACTCTCGAGGCAACCCACGGCCTTGTTTTTTCCCCACTCCTCCGCGGGCACAACAAAGGACAGAGACATTCCTGTGCGACCGGCGCGAGCTGTCCGGCCAACGCGATGCGTATATGATCTGGAAGACGATGGAAGATCAAAGTTCACCACACAGGCGACATCAACAAAGTCAACACCGCGAGTAACGCCATATTCTCTATCCGATATTTTCTTTTTTTTGCGCTTGAGAGACTTGGATGGCCCTGCTTGCGGTGATAAAGATCGTTCACGCTTGTGTGATGAGGTATTTGGCGCAGACGATCTTGAAGTCGAGGTTAGAACGTTGGGTTGAGGGTTGGGTCTCTCTGTCGGAGTCGTGTGAGGACATCTATGGGCAGTTGAGGTTGATTACTGACCAATGTCCTCTGCAACGGGAAGGCTGTCTCGCAGCCCTTCTTCATCCTCTTGTTCGTTGTCGCTGTCTTTTTCAGCCTTTCCGCTACTCTCATCTGTAGCAATGATGTAGTCGTAAACACCTTTGTTAAATTCCTGAACAGTGTGGTATCTAGCAAAGGGATAAGTGGAATTGTACAAAATCGAAAAAAAAGATATTCGCCTGGAGTTCAGCGGGAGTTCAGAGTTGAGAACGCAGCTCTTGATCGAGAATTGTTCCAAGAAGAGTTTGAGACGGTAACAACGGTCTACGTCGTTAACAAAGAGTATGCATTTGCCTTTGATGAGACGGAGTTTGAGGATTACATAAGCGAGGAGAAACTTGTCAACTTCAGAGCATCTTCAACTGTAACATAAGTGGTGATGGTAGAATCAGATAGTTGTTCAGCATACTGCACAAAGTATTGGGTAAGCAAAGGTGTATCTCCGTCACCCTCTTCTAGTTTCAATATGACCTAAGAGGAGAAGGGGTAGGTATGCTTCAAACGCGAACAGTGGGAGGAACATACAGGGTTACGTAGAGCAAGACCTTTCAAAGTCTCCACGTCATCTGTCATTGTAGCACTCATTAAGAATGATTGGTAGATGGTGGGCAAATAGCCTCCTCCGAAAATCTGGCGGACGTCTTCGTCGTGGCCATAAGATAATATGAGATCGGCTTCATCAATAACAAGAGACTCGAGGGAAGACAGAACGAGCGTCTGTTGATAGGTGAGGCGTGAGCCGTGATGGTGGCCGTCTGCCATACCTTGGATTGCAGGAGTCCCAGTATACGTGATGGAGTCGCAATGACAATGTCGGGTTTGTCCGCCAATACAACGCTATGGAATGTATGAGAACACGCCTGACCCACAAGATATCTGACCACACCGTTGTATGTGAGATGCAGCACCACTCGCAACATTTGATATGGCAACTTCTTTGTCACAATATGCCAGGAGACTCCGCAAACAAGAGTGCACCTGCTCAGAAAGCTCCCGGGTCGGAACAAGGATCAAGGCTCGAGTGACTCGATACGAGGGGTCCACAATCGACAGGGTCTGAATCGGGCCAGTGTCCATTAATCACAAGGGTCGGGAACATGTGCATACAGGACTTACAGCTTTCGCACTTAAAATTTTCTGCAGGACCGGAATACAGTATGCGGCCGTCTTTCCACTTCCAGTGCGCGCCCTTGCGAGTATGTCTCGGTTCTCGAGAGCGATTGGAATAGCTTTTACTTGTACCAAAGTAGGTCTTGCAAAACCCATGTCGGCAAGTGCCCGCAGAATGCGTGAGTCAAGGAGATGAGAGAACGAAGAAAAGGTTGATTTTGCATCAGTAAACCGAGCATCTACCATTGTAGATGAGAGTGGGATTTTTCAAACAACAGTGTATCAACGGTGGTGTGAACGGTACGTCTGGTTGCAAACGATTGACCATTTTTGGAACATCACATGGACGAGTTTCAAAGGTGCCGCCTGCCATTTTCCGCATCACATACGCGCTCGCTGTCACTACGGGGCCGCGGATTCTTCCCAACAAGATACTGCCATGACGACGCCCGTGATCAAGACCTGTGAGTTAGATGAGCCAGCCAGCAGTTTGGGCGACATATCTTGTGGAATGTGCGTCACACCATATGTTTCGTCACCTGAGTGGACTCTCAGATTCATGAGACGACCCTCACAGTTGCCGAAGACAAATTTCCAGGTACACATGCCCATCGTGCAATCTTTCATATTGTAGCTTAAATTGTTTTCGATCGGAGGTACGTATGCTTTCCGGCTCACATGTCGCCGATCCTGACCGAGTGCCCCCAAAAGCCTCACTCACGGTGCTCCGAAACATTTTATCGGAAAGAGGTTGAAACAGGCATCAAGTCGGGGCCCGTGGGAGCCGAGGGAGATAGGAACAAGATAATTGAATTGCTCAAGCGGATAGAGGACCAGAGTGTTGCGACCGAGGATGGGCTATTCAATCACTCTGATACAGAAAATGAAGAAGACAGCCTTGTGCGTCGTTTTTCCGCGATAGATATATGTGGGTCATCTTATACATGTACCATTCCAACGAGTAATGGTGTCCTAGCTTCTGCGTCGGCTGATGATTTATTTCGGTTATTAACCAAAAAGGAGAGGGATAAGTTCTTCGTTGCACTCAAGGAGCCGTCGAGCGGTCTTGCGCAGGAGCTTCTAGAAAGCGCAGAACTCGGGAAGACTAGACAGCTGCCATGGTGGGAAGTGCCGAGTGGCCAATCACCACTTCCGCTACGCACCCCCTACGTCGCGAAGCCGGATCTGATGGTGGTTCCAACTGACCTCATCGACCAAGCTTCTCGCAGTATATCGTTGTTGTACAATATATGCGCCGTGCTGTATGTATTTCTTATTGCCTGCTCCTGGACTAACACGGACAACTGGACTCTAGCCTCGCGTATACCTACGTCACCCGACATCTGTCTATGTCTCCTTTGGCTTCGACAACAAACGATTCTCAGGATCGGCACGAGGCGCGCAGAATATTCTCGCAATCTGTTCCGTTCCTCGTTGACCGCAAGTCGAAATTGCGATATATGTCTCTGACTGACGCGGTACTCTCACTTTGGTCACGGCTTGATTCAGTAAGTTGGCGGCTGTATCAGATCCTATAGGGTTTTGTTGATGCAGAATAGGGAAGTATCGATAACAGGGCTATGCTTGTCTTGCTGGAGGACGTCGCGAAGCTGGTGCAGCCCCGGAGGATCACCGTCACAGAGCATTCATCGGGAGAGCAAGAAACGACAGTGGCGTCGGCGACGGATCACCCCTTTGCGACGACAATCATGGTGATATCTGACATGAGCTCACTCTTTGGCACTTACGTGGACTCCGCTGTCGCGAGTCGAAAGAGTCACATCGTAATGAAGCTGACCTTCTACGCTGCACATATTTTGTCGACTCCTTCTTCTCGTTTACATGCTCTTGCAGATGAAATCAGCCTCCTCTCGAAAAGTATGGCTGACGAAGCACACTAGTCACGACTCAGTGATTGGCGGGTACCGATCGTTTACAAAGTAAGCAATCGAGGATGAGTAAAGCGTCGATGTCACAACATTCATAAATTATAATTCTTCAGCCCGAGATTGGTAGTGATTTTGGCCTGTTCTGGGCCAAGGGTGCAGCACTATAACTGTGTACCATTACTTGTCCCTGATGAGTCTTAAAATACCAGCACATTGGTGCACATGGTGCCCTGACTGGGAGGGTACCATGACACATATCCTATCGAGTGGGGACCCTCACAGTTGAAACATTGATCTCCCACAGTTCGTCCTCATAAGCAAGTGGTGGTTTCCAGCAGGTCGTAAACGCTCAACCTTCCACCCGTCTTGTTTGTCGGTGGCACGGCATCATGTCTTCTACTGACCAAAACTGTGGTAATGGTGGTGGCGCGGATACGTACACCGGATTGCGGATAGCTTCAATCTTCATTATCCTCGCTAGTTCCTCCTGCGGTGCATTCTTCCCTGTTCTTACAAGGAGATCCAAGTGGCTGAAGGTGCCAATTAGCGTGTTTGAGTCGGTCTTGTTCATTTTTTCCCTGTCTGTACCATGCTTATTATGTTCGTAGGTTTGCTAAATATTTTGGCTCTGGAGTTATCGTGAGTTTCTTAATTTACAGGTTGTAGTTCTCCTCACCTTTTGTACAGGTCGCGACTGCCTTCATTCACTTACTGAGCCCCGCTTTAAGTGAACTCGGATCGACATGCTTGTCTGCTGCATGGCAGGTTTACGTGCGTCTAACTACACCCGTCCCATCAATCTACTCTTAATAAATCCATCACACTAGCCATATCCGCTTGCAATCGCAATGCTCAGTCTTTATTCTATATTCATTGTAGAACTTATCGCCTTCCGTGTGGGGACCGCAAAGCTTGCTACACTGGGTATTACACATGGTATGTCTGTAACGCTGTTATCAAGGAATCGTCAATCACTCTCATAGATCCTCACGGTCACGGAATCGGTTCACACGCCGCTCACGGTCCGGAGGGTGCGAGTGAGGACGAGAAAACTGTGTCGTATGACCTTGAGGGATCTCTTTCGGGACGTCTCGATGATTCTGCGATGGCTCAGGTTATCGGTGTATTCATCTTGGAGTTTGGCGTTCTGCTGCATAGGTAAGCCCACTTTTCTTTACGGATAAATAGATACCGATGACTATTATATAGTCTACTCATTGGGTTGACGCTGGCTGTGGATCCAAATTTCAAAGTGCTTCTCGTTGTGGTCATCTTCCATCGTGAGTCAGTTGTCGAGGTTACAAAAAAATCCGGCTGATGGTGTTTGGAAGAAACATTCGAAGGCCTGGGTATCGGATCGCGGTTGGCATTCATGCGACTCCCGCCACAGTATAACTACATCCCCTTCTGCGCAGCCTTTCTGTATGGCATCACGACCCCAGTTGGGATCGCAGCAGGTCTTGGAATTCGTAACACCTACAACCCAAACAGCACAACGGCGTCCATCGTCAGCGGTGTCATGGATTCTATAAGCGCAGGAATTTTGCTATACACTGGCTTGGTAGAGGTAGACATGCCCTGTTTCTTGTTTCCAGACTTGATCTAACTCGATACCGCAGCTGATGGCCCATGAGTTCCTATTCAACAAAGAGATGAACAAGGCATCTCTCAAGAAGCTTGCATACGCACTGTGTTGCATGTTATTTGGTACCGGCATCATGGCGTTACTCGGACGTTGGGCATAAACCTGACGCTGTATGATCAATTTCCTCAGTCAGGTCACTAGGCTATCCGACTCGTGTCAGTGGTTTATTGGGGCTTGCCTTTTGGCTACGCGCCGCCGGTTCAGAACTTGGAAAGGTCGTGCTAAAGTCACATCTGTAACATCATTGGTCAATCTATTTTTTGCAGTTTGCCACGGAATACACCAAATGCAATGCATATGTAGACAATACTAGACTGCTTAGAGAGTGTACGAGTGCCAGTGAGAGCAGGATCGGGCAGTGCGAGCCAGAGGCCTGATCCTGCCGAGACAGATAATTCAGGTGTGTATCACAGTGGGGTCACTTTGTGGGCTGCGAGGAGTTAATTAATAACTCGATGTTAGCAAGACTCGGAAAGTGCATACTCTACTAGTAGAACAAGAATTTGAGTCAACGACCCGCCGGTCGACGGTAGATCTCTGCTAATGATACTTGGGCTATAGCTAGCTAGTGCGCAGATCTAATCGTCTAGGTAATGTTATAGCACTTAGATCTTTGCTTGTTTGATTACCTATGCAAGTCTCTTTGGTCCTAGGTGTCGCAACTGACATATTTCGCATTTGTAGTGGCTTGCCGTACCTGTAGATCTCTGACCCAGGGTATCGCGTTGTCTTCGTATGGGCGTATTACCAGATACCTATCAGATCCTTGCTAAAGCATGTATAACTGCAAAGTCAAGCATGCTATCATCAATCACTTGTAGTCCCTCTGATAAGCTGATTTGGTACTCATACTACATGCTATGTGAACCCTCATTGTCCGATTCTGACCTCATCTTTGTGTTGGGGCCAGATATATCATGACCATCTACTTCCTTGTGATGTAGCTGGTTCAAGGCACGTTTATGCTTCAGCCGTCCGAGGGCTCGTTTTGTCAGACAGACAGTAACCGACCCGTCTTCTCTAATGGGTTCATCTTCCTGAGGTTGATGGATTGGTTTCATTCGTCCAGGCACCTGGCTTCCTTGCTCCCCATCGATGCTCTTTGGTAGGGATGACAGGTCAGTGTAAAGGTCTAGGGATTTCAGATCTTCCGCCCCCGCTGTTTGGGGACTACGTCAATCAAATTTATCATCGAGTTGGGAGAACGCAAACCAGGAAGCGAGCATGTAGTGTTAAGGCTCTCAAGCAACGCTGAGCTACCGGCATCAGCAAACTTTTGCGGGGTTTATCAGTGGACGCCACAATAATTAGTTTTGCAGTATTATGCACACCTGGTCAACCGACCACTGAATTGCTCGGACCAACTCGCGGGGACGTTCGTCAGTAGCAGGCCCCTCAGGGAAGTCAGCATCAAGCAGGACCCAGATTATCCCCTCCCCACAAACGGTGAATTCAATCACAGGCTTTCCAAAATCATGGTGCCGGATGTCGGGAGGGTGATCGTCAGTTTCTGCCAAAATGAACTCAAAAATCGCCGTTGCTCTGCAGTGAGAGTTCCCAGGTCCGTGAGTTCCTTGTCAGTGGTCGAAGCTTACCCAAGAACGCTAAACACGATATGGTTTTCCCCTCCGGAGATGAATGAGGTGATTGTGCGAACAACGATGGTCGCTGCGGTATTGAACGTTTTGTTTGAGGCTTCCAAGGGTTCTGGGTTCTGGGAATCCTCAGGCTCCGAGCTGGCAAGATTCCGTCGCTTCTCTTTTTCTGCATTTTCCCTGTTGTCTCTCGATTTTACCGCTTCTTCGTCATCGTAATTTTCACCTAGAGACCCGCGTCTTCTGCTTTGCGCTGTCACTATGATGAAAGGCTCGACAGCAGCGAACACAGCAATATTCCGCCGCAAGTGCCCCGTCATCCAGTCCCAGACTTTCAGCTCAGGATCTCCTCCTCCAGAAATCAAGCTTGTAGGAGATACCGCGGGGATATGAATGGCTGACACATATCTTGTTCATACAAGATATGAGCACAACTACGCGGGAGGGATAGGGGTCCTTACTTCTTGTGACCTAAACAATAGCTCTCAATGATGTAGCCCTCGGGATACCAGCTAACGCGGATGTGCTCGTCCCGATCGGCGGTTATGATGAACTTCTCATCAGGTGTAAGCAAACAACTTGTCAAGGGAGATGTATGGCCCAGTATGAGCTCTCCGCTCGGTGGATTCTCGTGAGAGGCGAGGGTGTCGTAACCACTCTTTTCTTCGGCTAGCAAGTTGTTGTTCGGGTGGAGTGCATACCTTTGAACGGGATCAGGAATCTCCACACACCATAGGGAAAAATCCACCTGAAAACATCACCGAATTTATCGGCAACCAGAATGCCCGCATTCCTGGAAAACTCGATAGACGTTGGTTTTTTTGGAAGTGTTCTGGGTGGTTCGTGTTAATGGGGCTCCTTAAGGATAGTCAATCGAATAACTCTACCGTGCGCTCAAGAGAGTAAGCGACTCGAGGTCCCATATCTTGAGTCGCTTATCGTCCGCGGTGGTGGCAAGATATTTTCCGTCTTGACTTATTCCAGAACAACGGATGGGCCCACTTTTGATGACTTCCTCTTCATCCTCTCGAGTAAAGTTTACTGTGGAGAAGAGTATGCACCCACTTCTTCATGCCCCGTAATCACTCGTTGTGCAGAGTTGACGTTGATATGGTGCTTACTGTGTATCTAGCACCTGGATGTGGGGTCCTGATAGAACTACGACGCGACGAGGATTACTGAAAAGTTTCGTGTGAGGATATCGAGTCATGGAGACGTAATCTGCCAGAACAGCTGCCGCATATATTAATACGCACTGAGCTGTTAGTGACAAACATGGTCAAATTTCCTGCCTAGGTTACTAAACTTTGCGTTTAACCCGGTTTCAACTCTCTTTGACAGTCTACCACCACCATATCATCATGGTGGCGAGAACCCCTCTGAGCTCCCGTCCGCTAGACCTGCTTTATTTTACGTTTTTTCTGGTAAGTCGTCGATTGACTAACCGTACCTCGATTGTTAAAGCCATTTGGGTTCGTCTGCTGTAGATCCATCTCCCTGCGTCTCTCTTGCTCGACTGTCAACCATTATACCCTCCCAACCTGGTCCCTGGTTTCATCAAACAGCTTCCAAGATTGTATACCCAGTTCTCAGCTGACCCGTTGATCAGTGGTGTCATGGGTTACACGGGTGAAAACCACAACTTCTTATGGTTCAAGACATTCCTCGTTGTCGAAGTGTGAGCACTACACAGTCTGCCTCTTCCTTGGCCGGACGATCACCTTACTGCCCATACCCCAGATTCTTTCAAGTGCCCGTATTCATACTTGGCATAAGAGGACTTTGGAAAGGTATGTGTCCCCATATTTATAATTTTCGGTCACGTTTTAATGCATCGAACAGGCTCTCATTCCATCTACCTTTTGATGCTTGTGTATGGGGCCTCTACAGCGACAACGACTCTGCCTTGTTTGACTGTTTTACTCTCAACACCAATCACAAGTGTGCAAACCATTACTGCAGGTGTTCAGTCTATTACGGTGTCTCAGCGTTTCTTGTTGCTCTCGAGTTATTTGCCGTTCTTTCTGCTCCCCCTCTTTATGGCAGTAGACATGGCCCTAAGAATAGCCAAACTTCTACAAACTGGTGTTGTGCTTGCAGCAGGGAAAAAAACTTCGTAGTTGATGGAATTTTGTGTAGTGGAAAGTCTGTGTGGCAATTAAGCACTACTATCTGGTACAACAAGTGGATCTCACCCAGCATTCATTACTGACTATTTGTGCATTAGTAGGCCAACTAATAGTTTAACCTAAGGTACAATAGGTCCTGGCAGTCTGTAGGGGTGTTTAGCCCATTTTAAGGACCTCATTCCCATCCCTGAATTCTCATATAATTACACAGTTCACTTGTCCACTGGAACATCCCCCTTCCAGCTTATGCTGGGATATCAACCTTGAGCATATCCCTCTTTTGGGAAAATATTCATCCCAGTACTTGAGGCACAAATGAATCTCCTTGATTGAGCATGGGCTGAAGCAGTTGCAGCTTATGAACTTGCACAACTCAAAATAAAGGAGTGGCACTACTCCTGCTTCTCCCTGTGGAAAATCAGAGATTGAGTCTGGCTCAATGGAAAAAACCTAAAGTTACAGCTTTCTGTTACAACTCACCCTGGCCCCTATCCTTTTTTGGCTTTGCCCCTGTCTCACACCTGTGAGAACCATCCTCACACCTGTACCCTGATCCTTGCCCCTTCCCTCCTTGCCTAGGGAGGTTGCCAACGTTCTCCTATGCCGCCCTTGCTTGACCTTATGCCTTGTCCCCGCTCGGAGGTACTGTCATCCCTTACCTCCCCTCCCCTGAGTTACCTCCTCCATTCCCCTCTCTGTCCTATGCTCATTCCTGTGTCAATCCAGGAACACCCTTCACCCTACCACCTTGGACCTTCACTAGTTACATCTGGGGATCTTCCCCATCACCTTTATTCACCCTTGCATCTGCCCAGGATCTCCCCCTGGTTCCCTCATATGCTTTTGCCTTTGCCTTTTCACCTTTGACAGTTTTATTACTGCTTCCCTTGGAGCTCTCATGCTTACCCTTTACCCTGCTTGCACATCCTTACAATGCCATGCTGTAGTATAACCCTTTGCCCCACTTACACAGCCTTCCTCATCACTTGTTCGCACTTGTCACTTTAGCTTATGTGTCCTTTCGATGCCTTCACCCTTAGCCCATGCCCTTGATCTGCATTCAGGCTCCTATTGAACTTGTATCCTTATATACCAGACAATCTTGTACACTTGTACCCTAGCTTCAGCTTACTGATTACCCACCTGGACTTGTACCTTGTCCTTACCAAAGCTACCCCCTTTATATTCACCTACCACCTATGCAAACCTCCTTGATTGTTCTTCTTCTGTCATCTGGCACCCCTGTCAGGACTTCCTTGATAAGAAGTCGCCTACCAGTCTACATCTCAGGCCTACCCAGGTTCAAATGTAACACTTTCTTCCCAAAAGCTATCCCCACAACAA
>QFEL01000304.1:0-36059 GCA_003316195.1 Neoboletus brunneissimus | reverse complement strand
GCAGGCCCTGCTACTCCCGCAACGGTCACCTCGGTAGACCTCCCTGTCTTCGCCCATCGCCTCCGGGATGACCTCCCTGATGGCGAGGCGCTACAACAGTTACGTACCCTCCTTCGTGACTCCCGTCTCATGGTCTCGGTCTCCTCCCACCTCGACCTATGCTCCCCCCTCTGGGCCCTGTACAAGGCTTACCTCCAGCACTCCCGCCTTCACCTCCTCACTGCACGTCCCAACTCTTCGGCCAGTGCCCATGTCGCCATCCTCGAGTTGCAGATTGACCAGATCACGGAGGAACTCGAAGGGAACCTCGTCATGGCCATGTACCAGCTCGGAATGCTAGAGTTCCTGAAGGAGATTAAGTGATACGATACCGAACTTTCTACCTTTTCCACCCTCGCCCCCGACATTCCCTCCGCTTCGTCCTCCCCCCTGAACGACGATGAAATCCGTTTCATGGAACGAGTAGAGGCCCACTGGACCGGACACGAAGGACGTGCAGCTCTTCCCCCCTCCTACCCTCGTACTATCAATGCCCACACTGCCTTCGCTGGGCCCCAGGTCACTACGGCTCCCGTTGCCCACTTTACCGACGTGTTGACACCTCTCGAACGTCTTCAGCAACGTCTTCATCCTCGCATCATACCCACTCATCCTCGTCTTCTGCTGCCGCCCCACCTCGTCCAGTACCACCACCTCGTTACACCTCTGCTCGCCCTCGTCATCGGCCCACCCCAGCACCCCCTCGCCGTTCCCTGCCCCCGCCCCCGCGCCCCCCTACCCCTGAATATGACAACAACGATGATGTCTACGACGACATCGCCTGGGGCAACATTACCGGCTCCCCCTACGGCGGGTCGGCCGACCTCTACTAAGGGTTCTTCGCCAGTGGCTCGAAGGATAAACCGGGGGTAATGTTACAATTCATTCCTACAGTCTACCTTTTCTGTCTACCTTTTCTTCCTCTCTTACACCCGCCCCACTTTACCTATGCTTCTTACCTCTCACGCGTTCGTCAGTCACGGTCGGTCACGCTTCTTTTCATTTAAACCTTAAACCACACAGCCTAGCCCAGGTTCCTTTTGAACCCTTCCCCTCCGCCCTGGGCAGCGCCCCCTTTTCATCTCCGCTCTTCATGTCCGGCTATTGCTCCCGCTCCATTCCATTTCGTGTCCCTGCTGTAGTACCCCCGCTCGGACACTATGCGCACCCGCTCCCCTTCGCCCTATACCTACCATTTCTGACTTGGTCTGTGTGAGGTAGGGTACCCTATTTAAACAGCTAGCTAGCACTCCTGTACTCTAGCTTAGCTTCCCGAAATCTACTCTTAAAACAAGCTCACCTTTGCACGATCCGCCCTTCGCCTGTCACTGGACCGGCTAGGACCTTCGCACCCTTCGTACTCGACAACAAGGCCTTAGACCTGAGTCGACCAAGGCCTCGGACCTTAGATTCTCGCCTTCTCCTGCGCCTCCCCTCGTCCCACCCCTACACCTCCACGTCTCTAGCGTGAGCTACTATCTTCGGGTCTACGGTCGTCCACCCCTGGTCGAACCGTAACACAGCACACACTTGATGACTTCCATTCCACCAAGGACACTTTCATCGACCTCAGATGCCACGACCATTTCAACATTCCTAAGCTGCATTCTCTTCGTCACTATGTTGAGTCAATCAGGAATTTTGGCAGCCTGGATGGGCTTAATACAGAACATTCTGAGCATCTACACATCGACTATGCAAAAAAGGCCTACACCATGACCAGCTGGAAAGACTACATCATCCAAATGACCAAGTGGCTTCAATGACAGGAAGCTGTCATGTGGTTCAAAGCATATCTTGTCGAGAGGAGATCAAGTACCTTGTATAACAGGACTTAGTGCAGTAAGCACTGTACCGAGGGAGAAAGAGTCCTATGGCTACATACCTGGGGTTGTCACTGAAGGTTGTGGTTTGTGTTCAAGAAGAATTGAAACTCCTATTGTAACTCAGTTGCGACTTGCAAACTAAGTAGTCGAAGGTACATGCTTATGTAATACTACTAAATACTAGTGTAACTATGCTATACTTCAACACTCCCCCTTGCTTTGTATTCTGGATACAATCAGCGTCAGAGGTATAGGAAAGTCACACAGGCGAGCAAAGCATCAAGCCAGCAAGTAGAATTCAAGACCAAGTTGTGAACGGAACTTCTCAAACTTAACATGTCCGAGGTTCTTAGTGAACATATCCGCTGGATTATCATCTCCAGGGATAAATAGTAGTTCTATGTCCTTAGAAACCATCACAGCATTGCGTACAAAATGGTATTTGATGTGGATGTGCTTGGATCTCTTTTTGGTAACAGGATTCTGCGCAATAAAGAGCGATCCTTGATTGTCACCACAAACTGGGATTGGTTTTAGATGGTAACCCAATTCTTCCATCATCTGCTTAATCCAGATGGCTTGGCGCGTACAGTTGCTCAGAGCCATGTACTCGGCTTCAGTAGAAGACAGAGCAGTGGTTTTCTGCAAGTGAGAATTCCACAGGAAAATGCCATCAGCTAACTTAACAAAGTAGCTGGTTTGAGAGTGACTAGTATCAGGGTCTTGGCCCCAATCTGAGTCTGTACAAGCAATGATCCCAGAATCTTTTGAACCGTCATAAACTAGTGAGTAGTCTCTGGTACCAAGTAGATATCAGCAGATATACAGGGCCTTATCAAGGTGTTCCTGTGAGGGATTCGCGGAATGTCTGGCCATTTGCATTACAGCATAGGCGATATCCGGGTGAGTACCAATCATGATATATAATAACGAGCCGATAACTGTCTGAAAGCGCGTCCGCAATTCATGGTTGACAGGGGCATCGTTCTTCACTGGGTAATATCCCTGTGGCAAAGGAGTTTGGGCAGGGTTTGCGTTCTGCATTCTGAATCGCTCCAGAACTTTATTCAGATAGGATACTTGGTCGATATGGATCTGCTTTAGACCTTTTCTCCTAATGTTCATCCTGAGGAATTCACGAGGTTCCCCAAGGTCGCGGCATTCCCACTTCTTCATGAATGTGGCCTTAAGCTTGTCTACGAGAGCTTTATTGGGTCCACAGAAGAGGGTGTCATCTATATAGACAATGGCAAGGACGATATCATTTCCCTTGCGATATACGAAGAGTCCAGCATCAGTTTTGAGTTGCTCGAAATCCATTTCCTTCATCGACTTGTCAAGTGACCTCCACCAGGCTAAACCTGCTTGTTTAAGACCATAGATGGTGCAGAGTAGTCAGAGTACTTTGCCTTTTAGATGGGGAGGCATAAACCCTTCAGAAAACTCCATATAAAGTTCCTCTTCCAGTTTACCATAGAGAAAGGCTGATCGGACATCAAGGCCCAATATATACCAACCTTGTAGAGCTGATAGGGCGAGCATGCATCGCACTGTCTCAAATCTCACGACTGGGGAGAAGATCTCATCGAAATTGAGGCCTTCGACTTGGGAAAATCCCTTAGCAACTAGTCAAGCCTTTTTACGACCATCTGATTTAATATCAAACACCCATCAATTCTTAATCACCTTATGGTTGGGTGGTCAATCTACGATCTCGTAGACTTTTCGGTCTTTGAGGATCTGGAGCTCATCCTCACAAGCTTTGCGCCAAAGGGTCTGCTCAGCTGGAGGGAGCTTGAGAATGTCCCAATAGGTCCAATCTCTGTAGTTTATGTTGGCAGCGTCAAATGGTACTGCCCGAGCATACAAGTACTTTAGCAATTCTTCTCCCCCTTCCCTGGTCATCCGATCAACATCGTCTTCAGACGGAGTCAGAGATGGGGGGTTGTTGGAGGATTGAAATGCACCAGGGACTTCTGGCATTTTGGGCTCTGAAGAGGGCATTTTTGATGATTCGCTAATCATATCCTTCCATCGGGATATCCTATCAATGTCCTTAACCTGCTTTACAGGATCCCTTTTATCACCATAGATGTTACCAGGTCTGGTAGGTGGGCGACGAAGTCGCTCCGACTTTCTAGGTAATGCAGGGGGTGCTGCAGGTGGACAAGGTGCCCTTGGAGGAGTCTGAGGTGCCTGAGGAGGTGGCGCAGCAGGTGCTGGCTCTTCCTCATCATCTGCAGGGAGCTCTGGACTTGGAGCTTTGCGATCAGGAACTCTTTCACGGGTGCAAGGCGCTCCAGTGTCGGAGTCATTGGAGTAATCCTCCGGTTCTGAGTGCCTATCCGTATCATGGTGAGGTGGAGGATTGTGAGGGGTGCAACTAATTGGCCTATGAGGCTTAGCCCCTGGGCAGTGAGGAAACAGGTGCTCATCGAATATGGCATGAGCACTCACGAACAAGGCATTGTTCGGGCGCATGAAGAGCCAATTTGAGCCTGATCCATTAGCTACTCCTAAGTAGATCATTAGCTGTGATTTAGGCTGCAGCTTGCCTGTACGAATCTCATTGGGAAGATGCACATAAGCACCACATCCGAATACCCTAAGATGCAAGATGGATGGCTGTTCCCCTGAGACTAGCTCGAAAGGGGTCTTCCAGTTCATATGAGCCAGAGGTGTACAATTGTACACATGGACTGCATGATTGACAGCGAACTCCCAATAGAAATCAGGGAGGCAAGCGTGAAGTCGCATCGCCTGAGCCTTATCCATTATGGTGCAAATAAATCGCTCAGCTCTGCCGTTCTGTTGGTGCACATGAGGTGCAGACTGGAGAACTTTGATGCCATGATCAGCCATGTATTCTTTGAAAGCTTTAGAGGTGAATTCCCCACCAGCATCTGAGCGAAAGCCTTTGATTGTGGTGTTATACTGGGTTTTCACCATGGCCATGAACTGTTTAAAGGTGCGTAACACCTGATCCTTAGTTTTGATACATTAGATCCACCCATGTGAAGTATAATCATCATAGAAGACGATCATGTACTTGTATTTATGGTATGATTCAATCTCAAATGACTTGAGATCTGAATGAATCAACTCAAAGGGCACGCTTGTGCGTCGCTCACTATGAGGAAACGACCGATTGGGTTGTTTTCCAAGTTCACAACCAGGACAGATAGGTGCTTTTGATGGAATTAGAATTTCCAGAAAGTCTTTGACATGCTTCCTTGCAGCTTTGATTACATTGTGCGAGGGATGACCGAGTCGTCGATGGATGAGCTCAAAGTCAAGCGTGTTGATTGTTTCTGCATTTTGATGTTGCTGATGCAGAACAGCAGAAGCATGTACCCAATACATAGTATTGGTTCCATGAGAATGGAATGACAAGACCACTCTATGTTGTTTACGGTGATAGAAATCAATATGCCTGGGTGAATTTCGCACACTGAGCTCGGGATCACGCAAGAGCGTGCCCACAGAGATAAGGTTGATCTTACAATCTGGCATATAGATAACTGGCGATAGTCGCATGATGGTACCTTCCCAGTTGATCAGAACAGAGCCCATTCCTAAGATAGGAGCTACACCGTTTGCAGTGTTGGAGTACTGTGGCTTGTCGAAGGGTTTGTACTCGACGAAGTCCTCAAGATGTGAAGAAAAGTGTGATGAAGCACCTGAATCCAATAGCCATAAATCACAGTAATGATCCCAAACGACTTTCTTGCCTTTACCAGTGTGCTGGTTACAGTTATCACACAGTGAGTATGGTTCTGGCAATATAGTAGTATTGTCTGAGCTATCTACTACAGGGAGCGAGCTACACGAAATTAATGAATGCACGCGCTATGGGGCAAATGTTCGTGAGTCAGCTGTATAGGAGACAGTGGGTGAGTAATCACACCAGGGATTCTCTTCCTCAGATTCAACTGGTGGTTCATCATAGAACTGGGCCAGGAACCGATCCTCCTCATGATCAGACCACCCAAGGGAGACTTCGTCAGCATCAGCCAACGTGTCATCAACCTCGGTGATCATTGCAGACATTTCAATGTCTGCGGAGGTAGGGAGCTCCTCTATCCGAGAGAAGAGCAGACACACAGGGGCAAATGAGGTTTTGCACACCTCAAGGCAGCGGTTGGTGACCTTATCCACGTTGTGGATGGTCTGAATCATCGGCGTCTTGCCAATGCGGTGAAGGAGGGAGATGGAGTTTGACGTGTGTGGGAACGCAGGAGGGCCATACTGAGCGGCAGCAGGGCAATGAGAGAGGGCGCGAGGGTCGATGGTGGGAGAGGAGAGCACGGGCAATGGCAGAGAAATGCTTGAATTAAAAAATGTGGAGGAGGGAGCAGCAAAGGCAAATGAGGCGGTAGCCTCGGGCGCATTGGTGTGCGCACCTTGCTTCACCTTCTTCTGCTTCTCCTCACTTTGCTTTGAGCGGTTGCTGCACTTGTGTCGCAGCTTGTTCTCCCCCTGGTCAGACTGGCCTGACGCCTGTCCTTGGCCTTGCTGCTGCTGAAACTTGGGGTCTCCCCCTTTCCGCTTGACGGTGGAGTTCTTGTTGGCCTGTTGAGGGCCAGAAGGAGCACCTTTGATGGGGCGCGTGGCGACGTTCTTAAGCCAGACCACAGTGACCTGCTTCTCATAGTTGGCAAGGGTAGTGACCGGAATGGTTGAGGTAGAGGCAGCTTTCTTGGATAAAGTAGCTGCCATAGAGGCAGCGGCAATGGACGCAGTGTTGGTGTTATGTTCCAACCGGGTAGCTGGAGACGTAGGCCTGGTGGCATCTTCTGGTCGAGGAAGTCCTGATGGGGGCGCCAGACAACAGCAGAAGATGATCAAGGGATGGACATTGGCAAGATGCGAAGTACAGGTGCTACAACACTAGGGGAAGTCCAGGGTCCAAGGTGCAAGGTACTAGGGAAATACCAGGCAAGATCAAGATAGAGAACAAGTGTACAAAGAGGTCCGGTATATAAGTAAATGAATCAAGAGGAGCCCGAATGTGGGCCAAGGGGGGGGCAAAGGGCGAGGACGTCAAAAGGACACGCAAGCTAAAGTGCCAGGTGTGAAATAAGCGAGGGTGGGGGCCGCGTAAGCGGGGCGAAGGGAAATACTACAGCATGATGTCGGTGGATGCATGACTAGGGCAAGGGTGTGCGTAGATGGCACCAAAGGTAAGGTAAATGAAAGGTAGCAAGGTGAATAAGAACGAAGAGAAAGCGTACGAGGGCGCCAGGGGGAGATCCTGGGCAGATACAAGGACAAATGATGGTGATGGGGAAGATCCCCAGGTGTGACCGGTGAAGGTCCAAGGTGACGGGAAAGAAGGGCATTCCTGGATAGGCACAGGAACGGGTCTATGGCGGAGGGTAGGACGGAGGAGGTAACTCGGAGTGGGGCGAGGACGGAGGGCGAAGAGTCCGAGTGGTGTCAAGTCGTTAGACCAAGCAAGGGGGTCACGTTAGAGACGATGACGGCCTCCCTAGGCGAGGAGGGACGAGGACGAGGGGCAAGGTACAGGTGTACAGACGGTTCTCACAGGTGTGAGACAGGGGCTAGAGCCGAAAAAGGATAGGGGCTAGGACGAGTTGTAACAGTTGGCCGCATGGATGACGTGGTCGGCGTACTTCGGAATCTTGGTGAGAATGATCATCTCAGAGATTTTCTGAGGAATGTCGTAGTCCAGCTCGTGGAGCTGGGTGAAGTGGCCATTGAGCTTGGCGAAAGTGGGAGTGGGATGGGATGTTTCAGGGATGACAAGCGCGTTAAGCGCTTTGAATTTGATAAAGGCAGTGGCGGAGGTCATGACATCGTACTTGTCCTTGAGATCTGCCCAAAATGACTTGGCAGTCTGTTTGGGGTCAAAAGAAGGAAGCAAGTGCTTCTCGATATGGAGATGAATGGCACCGATCACCTGGTCGTCTTCATCTTCCCATTTATCAATGGTGTCCTGCTCAGGCTTGGTAATGTTACTGTTGTCCACAGGCTGGGGACAGCCACGGATCATAACGGGGCGCCAGAGGCTCTGGAACTGCAGATACATCTGCATGGCCTCGGCCCAGGCATGGTAATTCATGCCGTTGAGCATGGGGACAGAGTTGAAGGCGCTAGTGTTGGTAGAAGACATGTTGTTTGAAATAGAGATGAGAACTGTAGACAAAGTCATCAGTAACCTTAACCGGAGCTTTAGAAAAGATAGAAGGGAGGAGTGCAAGACTCGCTCGATGAACTGAAGTCTAGCCGAAAAACGGCATAGTCTCCCCCTGCAACAGAGGTCTAAACTCGTAGTTTGGGCGATCTGAGTTGCACCAAAACTCATGATGCCAACGGCAAACTAGTCGCACAGGAGGCACCGTTGCCAGGCGTATTATCGCACTTGGCACGAGCTAACAACTGAGGAGTGGGGCGAGTAAATCACGCGCCACACAAACAGGAATGTTCAGGATGAATCAGGGAGCTGTTGACTACTGGCTTTCGCCAGTTCGCCACTTGGGGCTCATAACCTGTCAAGAGGAGATCGAGTACCTTGTATAACAGGACTCAGTGCAGTAAGCACTGTACCAAGGGAGAAAGAGTCCTATGGCTACATACCTGGGGTTGTCACTGAAGGTTGTGGTTTGTGTTCAAGAAGAATTGAAACTCCTATTGTAACTCAGTCGCGACTTGCAAACTAAGTAGTCGAAGGTACACGCTTATGTAATACTACTAAATACTAGTGTAACTACGCTATACTTCAACATATCTGACTTGGCGCAACAGTCGCCTAAAAAGAGGCTTGACATCTTCTGATTCGGATTCTGAGAGCGATAACCCTGACCATCCTGCCATTATACAGCCTGTGCGTGGCGTGCCTACACACGCCCAAATTTTCTCTACAGGTCAATGCTATCATATCTCACAGCGCCCTCAGTTCCCTGGCAAGACAGTTCAGTATTTGGAGAGACATCATGGTGCTACCGAGTTCTTGGACGCCCTTCGAGCCTTTATCGACACTTTGCCTTACGGACAGCAATATTTCATTCCAAATGCCAATGATCAGTTTGATGTTTTCAGCAATCTCACCATTCTAGTGCCGCCAAGTGAACACATGCCTAAAAAGAGCTCTGCAAGGATCTGATCTCATCCACAGCATTTAAATGGTCCTCACAAGCCACCAACGCCTGCAAGATTTGACACCATTCTAGTCCCAGTTGACGGCAAGTTACAACGACATGGAGGGTTTCATGGTAAGCTCTCGCTTGTTTTTGATTCAAGGTACGATTGATATGGTACTAACTTACCATACTCTTACAGGGCTTCATGTTGCTGAAGTGTGAGTAATCTTCAAGTTACCTCAACACCTTGGCAATTATCCTGAGCCTCTTGCTTATGTGCATTGGTTCATGCCTATACAAGGTATTGACAACACTGTCCAGATGTTCCAGGTCAGTCGCTCGACTTGGCAGTGCCTCCCGAACACAGAAATCATTCCAGTTGAGCACTTGGTCCAGCCATGTCATGTAATCCCCAAGTTCCCAAATGGAGCTGTCAATCCACTATGGATGAGAGGGCAGACAATGGATGAAGCCAACAATTTTTTTCTGAATAGATATGCAGATTTCCGCATTTTTGGACAGTATTGAGTCCATCAGGATTTATAACTGCACGGTTGGAGGGGGTGGGTGGGCAGGTGGGCAGTAAATCACTGCTGATATGATGGACCACACACTGACATAGTTACAGAATAACTTGTGCATGTAGCGAGGATCTGAGCTGTCAAAGCTCAGGAAATTCATCAAAGGAATATTGATCACATTCATGCACTGCAATGGCAAGAAGAAGGCTGAGTCAATTGTCCCCCCTGCCCGCGGTAGATTCACACTATTTGAGTCCCTACCTCACCATCTTTCCCATTGTTTGATGGTCTGGATGTGACGCTTCGTGCAGTGTTGTAAATCCCTCTTAATCTGTTTACTTTATGTGCTAGTAGCACCCTATAGAACACAGGTTTTGTTATTTAGCATTAATCTGACTACATTGCTCTATGGTAGCTTGAACTTTGAAGCCACTTTGGCACAGTAGTTGACTGTAGTATTATCTACGTCATAATTTACTACATTGTGCAATGATGACTACATAGTTACATGGTTACTACAGCCACATTCTTTTTTTTCCTGATGAATCTCTTATCAGATGATAGTCAAAACATGATTTAGTAGGGTATTGAACTCACAAAAATCGATTTCAGACAGGTGTAGCAACAATATTGTGTTGTTGTTGATGTAGGGAGGTCCAGGGAGGGGAGTTGTTGCAATGGTTGGGTTGTGGTGGTGCAAAGAGGGAGTCGAAACAGTGAAGTGCAAACGAACACCAAAAAAGGAAGGTGGCAGTGCTGTTGTGCCCTACTGAACAGACAAAGGGCTTGACCTAGCCGAGCCACATGAATTTCGGTTGACAAAAGAGAAAATACATGTGGCAAAAGTGAAATAGGCGCCCCAACCATCCATCCATCCAACCCACTCAACCCATCTGACCCATTTGACCCATTTGACCCACTTGACCCACTTGACCCATCCAACCCACCCAACCCACCTGAAAAAAGCATCAGATGCCACTCTCTCACACCCCATTCTCCGATAACTTATAGATACTCCAAATTCTCAAACATTGACTCAATTTTGGAAGTCACTGTAACCAGACCCTGCTAGGTCTGCTAGTGCACATGTATACTTTTCCTGATGCTGATGCAAGTGTAAATAAGTAGTACTCTATTTTCCTGATGAAGCAAGCTGTAAAAGCACAGACACACCAAAGATGTGCTATAAAGGTCCAGTAAAAGTATGCTAAAAGTATAGCAATCTACTTTTAACTACTTTTAATTGAGTTCACATGGCAAACAAAATTTACCAAAAATTAACTAAAAGCATGATTAAAAGTTTAAAAAGTAACAAGAGAATTTACTGATAAGTTCATAGGTCAATCACTGACATCTCATGGTGTACTAGAATATAGTAGCTAATGTACTATTATCATCTTTTCCCCCCTCCAAGGCACCAAGGAATCTGTTACTTGGACCATTTTTACCGAATGTGAAACCCACCCAGACCCCTCTGGAAGTGAGTTCCTCTTTCTCCTTGACCTTGTCCACATTCTTTTGTTTCTCTTTCACCTCCGCATACTTAGCCATATCCTCGGGTGATGTAAAGTCGTCATAGTATCCAGTATCAATTTCCGAATCCAAAGCGGGAACAAAGGGTGCCCGAGTTGACCGCAAATCCTCCCATTTGGCATTATCGAAGAATGGGTGACCCATTACCTGTGGTAGGGTCGCGTATCGGACACTGGAGTGTGATATAAGCCTGAAATGGAAGATTTAGCAAAGCGATATGCAGCTGACATGATGGACATACCTCGTAACAGCATCCCACGCTATGTCGGTGAGGTTGAAGATGAGGTCTTCCGGTTTGTCGTACTCGGGCCGCCGTAATACCTTGGTCCAGTTTTTCAAATTAGTCCAAGTTTCCTCGGGCGTGCCTCCGCTGAATGGAGGGAAACCGGCTAAAAACTCGAAGAATATGCATCCTAAAGACCAGTAGTCGACTGAGTAGGTGTACGGCTTCCCACGTAGGACTTCAGGGGCCATGTAATCGGGTGAACCCACGATGGAGTCAGCGTAACGTGGATCTTCATGACGAACAGAACGATAGATGGAACGCCTTTCAAGCGTCGATCGATAAACGACTTGATTGTCCTTGACCATGTCAAGCTACACAGATATGTTATGTGGATTGGCATATGTTTGAACTGAAGACTTACTTTGATCTTTAGTGACTCGATCCGCTTTGGATTCAAGGCCCCGGTCGCTAACCCAAAGTCTGTCAGCTTGACGTGGCCAGTTCCGTCGACTAAAAAGTTCTGTGGGTAGTTGTAATCAGTCATTACGGAAAGACATGGGCTGACGAACCTCTGGTTTCAGATCACGATGGATGTAGCCAAGCTTGTGTAGTTCATTGACGGCTACAAACATCTCGCTGATATAAAACCTGGCGTGCTCCTCTTTTAGCACTCCCGAGTTGTTTAGAAGAGTCCGAAAGTCTCCCCCGGGTACGTATTCCATGGCAAGATATACATGCTGAGTGTCTTGGAATGCATACAATAACCGCACTAACCAAGGCGTTTTGGTGGCTGTCAGGATATCCCGCTCGACGAGAACGTGCCGAACCTGGGCACCGATAGAGTGATCGTGAACATCGTGTGAACAGTACGATGTGTTACCGACATACCTCATCCATCTTGTGCAGTGTCCGTTTCCGCATCCTCTTCAGGGCGCATACCTCCCCGGTTTCTTGCTTGCGTGCGAGGAAGACTTCACCGTAACCACCCTGGCCGACCTGAGCTATGATATGGAATTGCTCTAACCGCAATTTTGCGCGACGTTTCCTAAGCAACACTCGTTCGCGACCACAGTATGACTTGAACTCCTTTGAATACTCGACTGTAGACAACTGTCGTTTCGCAGTATCAACGTCGAAACGCGATCTGCGTTCCTTTCGAGAAGCGAGGTAGCCAAGATATTGAAAGTAGTAGTCAAGAAAGTCTACGATCCTTCAATCGGCAGTCAATCGAAAACGATCACGAGGATACGCACAGAGCTGCGCCACGGTGGCTTTACGTTTTACCTCTGAGCTCTCCAGAAGCTCCCTTTCCCAGAGCTGAAAGCCGGACTGCTTCACAGTCGTTGCAGCTTTTGCGGTTTCCATTCTGATGTCGTCGTTCCAACCGTGGTCTCCCTTGGCCGTGCTCATGTGGATGTCACGGAGACCGACGGTAATACCCTTTGCTGTATCCATGTGGACATCACGATATTGAGTGTCTGAAGCGTTCCGATTGTCCGTCATGAGGGAGATACTTGCCAGTCGTTATGTTCGTGAGTCAGGTTTTGAGAGGATCAACGATGTGATTCATTCCAGTCGTCCTCATGGTCTGCCCATACTCGTACACCACGTGACCAACGCGTCGATACGCGGGACGGTGTCGATCGGCAAGAAACTACACACAATGCGACATACACACATCGACCTCGCGTCTGTTCTCTCCCAGCCAACCCCTCAAGTAGACCTTCGGCTGCAGGCGTACGAGATCTCAACCGGAAACTTTCTCAAAGCCGTCACAAACTATACCAATCGCGCCATTGGCGAGATCACGAAACACGGAGATGTCCAGGAAGCCGACAAGAAGAAATTAGCTGAGCGCATCCAGGCAGTGGAGACTGAAACGAACCAATGCAAGCTGAAAGAGATCGACCTGCTGGCCGGTATGTCATGAAGTTACTTCCTCACAAACTCATCCAGAGCATCTCGTAGTATTGGCCAAGGAACAAGAGGAGAGGCATGACGCCGAACAATCCGTCGCTACACTCAAACGCCAACTGGATTCGATACGTGAGACGTGTGCGGCCACCGACTCCGAGATAGAACAGTATCGTGCTGTTGTTTCCAATCTACAACGAGGTGCAGTTCCGTCTATCCTCTCTTCATGGCACACATACCAATGAACCGACGAATGTAGAAAAGGATGCTGAACGAAATATACTGAATGAGCATGCTGCACAGCTAGAACCAGAGCTTGCGGCCTGTGAGTCATGGCTCAAATGCAACATAGAAGGCATCGAAGCAGACCAACTTCTCATCCGGTTCTCTCATATAGACGAAGCGAATGTTGACTGGGAGTTCAGCTTCGTACTTGATGTCTCTACCCCGTCATACAATGGTGAGCCTTCTTTCGTATACGCCAAACCATCTTTCATTCATCGTTCTAGTTATAACGACTACTCCACCATTACCTGCACTGCCAATCCTTTTACAAGAGCTCAATCAGACCGGAGACGTATACCGATTTATCAAGTGCATGCGATCAGCGTTTCGTGATTTGCTGCAGGCACACTCCTAGTGTAAAACTTTCGAGCTCATATATGCCATCTATGCATTGTATATCCATCACTCTTCAAAGTGGTCGACCCAACCAGTCTTATCTCTATACCCACCAGCACTGCCGAGTTTCGTCTTGTTACGTGACTTGCGACCACCGAGCTCTTTGTACATTTCCCGCATTTCGACTTTGCCTGGGCGAGTCTGTTCTTCGGTTCTCCACCTTTCCTCGTTGATCTCTTTGGGCGTCTGATATCCTGAACGAGACGGCGAAGACCGTTCCAACGGACTTGAAGGTGTCGACTTGTTTGCATTTGCTGATAAAAGCGTCAAACGCTAGAGGAGGGTCAGACGAAGCATCAACAACGTGCAAATGTGCATACCCAATTCTGTTTCGACTCCCTTCTAGTCCACTTTCCTGAAGGCAAGCTCTCGTCGTGGAAATACTCTTTCCGATAGTGTTGAAACCATACTTGATCGAGGTTCAGCGACCCGAGGCGCAAACGCACGATAACACTCACTATAATTAAGTGTCTGGCTCTTGTTCCATTTCCGCGAGACCCTCGAGCACGAGGAAAGATCTGAGATCGTGAGCCATCGGAATATACACTGCGAGACTTGAGTGGGAAAGGCTTTCAGGGGATCTGATGAGAGAGACTTTGACGCCAAAGTGGAACTCGGAACATTCCGCGGATTTGCTCGCCGAGTGGGCGAGACCGGTCTGGAAGTGGGGCGCGATGGCGCACGGGACCGTGCAGGTGTGCCGGGCGTGGAGGTCTTGCGCGATGATGGGAAGCGTGTCAGATGGGAATCATGTCACACACTCACGACATAAATCAGCTCTTCGTCGGAATCGTCGTCGGAATGGCGAGCGGGCGTGGCTTGCTTGCGCTCTACGGCGAGCTCTGCGAGGGTCAGCGACCGGAGGACGTCCTGACGGAGGCTCATGGTGGTTGTGGAACAAGCTGGCACGAGAGGGGACAGACTATTCGGATACATGATTGCCTTTTTGATTGCTGACTTGAACGTGATGTCATCCTCAATGCACAGCCACAATAACACGTGCGTACGCTACACCGAGGCAAACAGCGACCAGACCCCCTTGACGTATCCGACCACCTCGTCCGCGCCCAGCTTGCTTTCCCCAAAGATGCGGTCCACGAATGTAATCGGAACCTCCCCCACCGTGTACCCCAGGGCCCGTGCACGCACCATCATCTCCATCTGGAACACGTAGCCTCGCGATTGTGTAAGCGTGATAATATGCCGCAAGACGGGCAGACGGTAGAGCCTTGATGGCATGTCAGTCGCAGTGATCACGGCATCGAGACGCACATACCGGAAGCTACCCGTCAGGTCACTGACCCCGGGACTGAGCACAGTTGCGGCCAAAAAGTTGGCACCTCTCGAAACGAGCTTCCGTTTGAGATCCCACCCATGTACACCACCAGGATGCGTACCGGATAGAGAAGGGATTGGCGCAGACCGGTACCGTGTACCTGTAACGATGTCCAGATTGTATGCCTGTTGCAACCTGTAGAAGCGTCAGCCGCTTCCAGACAGTAAGCCCGATGGCCATCACCTAATGAGTTGTGGTATGAATTTGGGCTGGTCAAACGGAATGAGGATCAGAAGGCGTCAACAGCATTGATGCACCCACATGATGCGAAAAGTCAGCGTCCATAATAATAACAAAGTCGCCGGTGCAAAATTCCAGACCGTGGATATATGCAGTCCTGCGCGCTGGGATTGATTTCGCATAGAACCAAAAGGAAAGCGATACACGCACCCAAGCCCGAGCTTTCCGGGACGTGGCCTCAAAACCTGCGGCGCGTTCAGCAAGGTGACAACGCGAACAAGACAGACTACACTCACGATTTTATCCTCTCCATACACCCTGGCAAGTTCCATGGCGACCTCTTGGGTGCCATCCGGACTGGCATCGTCCACGACGATGATCTCCCATGCTAGCTCACTAGACCCTTCAGCGGCCCGGCCCACGGCTGTTCGCAAGACACGCACTGTTCGCGGAACACTCTGGTCAACAGCCAGACGATGATAGGGAGATTCTTGCGCTCGTTGTAAGTCGGCAAGATGACCGAGTACTTGTGTGTGTTGGAAGAGCTGTACTGGCCTTGCATGTTCAATGAAGGGACACTCTCAAACGGATTCATTGAAGGGATAGGTGTGACAGCGAGTGACACGTCACAGCCATATGTCTGATGGCTTCACCAGCGTCGCCGTACACGGACACCCCAGCGATCGCCGCTGTGAGGGACCTGCTCAAAGAGACCCTCCGCATCGTCACCTCCGATAACCGTGTCTTTATCGGTACATTCGTTGGGACAGACCAACTCCTCAACATACTGCTCGTCAACACCGAGGAGTACATCCTCGGATCAGATACCCCGACAGGCCGATACGTTGGCCAGGTCATGGTTCCGTGGAGACTAATCATTCAGGTTGAAGCTCACTGCCAGTCGCATGATGAGCAGGGGGAAAGACGTGAGCAAAATGGAGGAGGTCTGTATATTTGATGAGATCAACTCGCAAGTAAACGACGTCCTTTGTCCATCTCTTCAACTGATATTTATGGGGTATAAGCGCGTCAGAGTCTCCTACATCCCGCTTCCAAAACAACCATCCACAATGCTTCACGCGGAGTCACCTGATAGCTCAAGAGAACCGTTCCCATATCGAATGATTCCTGGTCAGAGGGGTCTCGAGAAGTTGGTGTGGGCATCTAATCTAGTCTTTATACTTGTCTTTGTAGATCCACGCCATCCCAACGTCACTGGCACCTTGTGCGACCTGGATCACCCATTTAGCCTGTGCATTTCCGAACATGAGAGCAAACTCACTGCGGCGCGATACCACTTTGCAGCCTCTTTCTTGTCCTTCTTGCACCCCTTCCCGTTAGCTAGACAAAAGGCTAGATCCTGCTGAGCGTCAGCATCTCCTAGATTTGCAGCAACCCTGTAGTAGCTCTGCACCAGCTTCGTCAGAGCTTTGACAGGCAACAAGCGACCAGTCACATACGACTGCCATCTTCTGGTCTTTCGCTACACCCCAGCCCTGAAAGAAGCACTGGCCAACCTCATAGATGGCAAGCACAAGCTCTTCCTATCATTGTACATTCAGAAACCGACCTTACCTGACGAAAAAACGGACAACTCACTTTGACACCTCTCGCATCCAACCCTTTCTTTGCCCCCTCGAGATCCTCCACTGCCAACTCGGCCGCCTTTGTCAACCACTTGAATGCACTCTTCTCATTCTTCTCGCATCCCCAACCATGCCTTAGTGTAAGACCCCACATCAACATTCCAACACTACACCCGCCCTGCTCCTTTGCGCTCTTTTCGAAACACATGGCCGAGTCTTTCAGTTGATTAGCTTCATGAAACTGTATTCCCAGTTGAAGGTATTCCTCAGCTGTCTGAGGCTCGGCGGACGCAGGCCTACTGGTGACTGGAGAGACATCTGGGGAAGATCGAGGGGATTGACTCGACGTCGGCGAAGGCACGCGGCTGTCCAACTGATAAAATGAATACGAATTAGAGTATAAGCTCATAGCTGATCCAGCTCTCAACGAAGGTGGATGCGAAGGCAGTGCAATATGATTTGGGGACGTAAGTAAAGGAGAGGAGTAGGCGCCGTCGGGACGAAGATACGACGAGGCTGACGACGAGCTGGAAAACTCGCTTGATACAAGATGGCCAGGCTTGTGGTGTTTGTCGGGATATACACCAGTCACGGGGGTGACAGGGCTGAAGGATACAGGGCTAGGGCTCGTCCTCGGCGAGTTTGGCCTCCGGGCATTCCGCTCGAGTACCCGTCGCTTCTCTTCTTCGGAGGAAAGTATAGGTGGTCGACCTGGCCTTGAGAAATTCAGTCGTGGCGAACCACTCTGAGACACTACTGGTTGACGCAGGGGACCGCTCGGTCTTGGACCGTCATCCTGCGGGGAGGAAACGATGACGGTCGGTAAAGGGGAGTGTGGCGGGTGCATGGGATCTTCAGGGTCAGCGTCGTTTGAAGTTGCTGGTTGTGTAAGGCCAGTAGCATGTGGCCATAAGTCAGTTGGCGGTTCGATGCGCGTAGAAGCGAAAGGAGGAGGATAGTTGTTCTTGTAATTGTGGCTGTTCGACGGCCGAGGTCGCTGACCGTTATTGTTGTCCTCTTCGTGGAAACCATCGTCCGGTTCACAATCATCCGCAAAGGAAAGAAAGGATTTGGAATTCTGGCTGGTATGGAGTGCAGTTATGTTCGTCGCTGCGGTGGCTGTCGAACCTCGAAAGTTCGAGTGCAACAACGGAGAATCGGGGACGCGTTGACTGGCGAACGGTCTCGGTGGTGACACCGCATAGGCAGGTTGAGGAGGTGCATAGCGAGGCCGGAGAGGTGCGGGTATGGCGCTAGCGTGGGTCTGCTCCTTCGCCGTCTGTTGAGATGATGTACCGCGAACGAGGGTGTCAAGAGGCGAGGATTGCAACAGCCTGCCATGGCTCGACTGGCGCTCGAATCCAGTGTGACCTGAAGCCTGCATATTAATCTCTGGAAAGCTTCAGTGGGACGGTCCCGATGGGCATGGCGCTGAGACCTAAAGTTATCCCAAGGTGTGTTTTATTTTGCGGGAGGCGGTAACGATGATACTGGTTCCTGTGATCGATAAGAAATTACATGAGTCGGTACTACGGTCGTAATCAAGTCCTTGTATCCTGCTCTATGAGTATATTTATCCCTCATTATATTTAGTACACAAAAAGTCCCTCGGCGCCAACTCATATACCCGCTGGTCGACGTGGTGTCTGCCCAACCCGCAGACCGGGATGTCTCGGCGTCCCTGGAACGATTATCTGCGAACTCCCGGTCGTAGTCTTGACTGCCAAAGCTTGTTCTGTCTCTTTCTTGGCAACCCTGACATTTCCATTATAATTGTTAGCTATCCTCCCACGGCCGATGCCAGGGTGAAGGGGCTTACTCTTCCCTTTGCTTTTTGATCTGGTTCTCCCACTCGGCTTTCTTGGAGAACTCTCGGTCAGCTCTACGTCTTGAACTGCCATCGTCAAAGTTCTTCTCCCTAACAGAGTAGAACACAGAACCCAGATCAGCTGTACAACGGTGAGTGATGTACACATTCCTAAGAACGAAAGTACTTTACCTAACCAATATGCATCAATGGCTGTGACCTGCGTCATGTATTCCTTCGAAGTGAGGATCAGCTCATGATATACAACATATGTTGGCGTGTCTAGACGAAAATAAGTTTCGGTGTTAGAAACAATGTAATGAATACATACATCCCAACCCGTATAGCGCACTGGTAGGATGTAGGTGCGTCGGTAGGCCAGTTCGGATGTTCACATACTCCCCGATACCTTTGACACGAGCAGCCTGGTGGAAATATCCAGCAGTGATTGCTTTCCTGGTGATCTTGTTCGGTCGTGTTTCGGGTCCTTCAAAGACAGCAGACACACCTCAAAATATCAAAGTCTGTCCCACAGGATATAATCTCCATTTTTTGGAATTTCATGATATCTTCAAGTTGCGCGCGAACTTCCCGAGCCTTCCTAAGAAGCTTCGGATGTAAGAAATGTCGAGTGGCCCAATCGTCCCGGAAGCTGTGGGGGCCCTTAGTGAACGAACACGACAATGTCCGAAGTCACGCGCACCCATGGCTCTTCCACTGGTTGAAGACGTTTAAAAGGGTCAGATGGTCACTTTCTGGTACATTAAACTTCTCGCGAGCTGCGTCAGCCTCCTCCATCCGTTCCTTTGGCCGGTAGAAGACGCTGGGTACGGATAGCATAGAAACGATTGTAAGCATCTCTCCGGAGCATTTGTAATCCACGGAAGCGATCAACATCTTCGCCATCGATGGTTCCATGGGGAAGTCAGACATTTTGCGTCCAACTGGAGTCAGATCCCCGACATTGTCGAGAGCTCCAAGGACCCAAAGCTGATACATCGAATTGATAATGTTTGCCTAGACGTGTGTCAGGGCTACGTTTGAAAAAAGGATCGCTGCTGATATACCTGAGGTGGAGGGTCCATGAAATCGAACTCTAACAGGTTCTTGACACCTAGAGACTTCAACAGCAACACAGTATTGGCTAAATTTGTGCGCTGGATCTCAGGTATAGTGTTGGGAAACATTTCGTTTCGGTAGGCCATCTCTGTATACAAGCGATAGCAGAAGCTATGAAAGATTGTCAAAATAACGTTTTAACCGATTCACTCATGATTGACTGACCCACTGCCTGTTCGGCCAGCGCGACCCGTACGTTGACTTGCGTTTGCTTGGCTTACAGGGGTAATCTGAAGAGCATCCATGCCAACCTTCGGGTTGTATACTTTCATCTTGGAATACCCTGAATCAACGACATACAGAATACCATCGACTTTGATATTTTTAAGTGTACGGTGGACAGCACAGAAAACGACGACCTCACCTGTCAACGACGTTTCTGCAATGTTTGTAGCCACAATAACCTTGCGACGACCATCGCTAGTAGGCTCGAAGATGCGGGCCTGCAGGTCAGCTGGCATCTGGGAGTAGATAGGTAACACTGCCAAAGGCGGTGGCTCATCCAGCTGTGCAAGCCTCTCTGCGGACACAAAAAATGAAAAGACGTAAGGTTTACATGGGGAGATGACACCAACCCTGTACGACTTGACAAGTGACTTCTATATCTTCTTGGCCAGTCATAAACACAAGGATATCACCCTGAGGTAACGAGAGATGAATCTGGAGGACTTGCTTGACGGCACTGTCAACATAGTCTTCACAAGGAGACTTCGAATGGAATATTTCAACAGGGAAAGTACGACCAGGAATGGTATATGTTGGGGCATTTCCGTAGAACGCGGAGAACTGGTTTCATCATCGAACAGGTTTCGGCAATGCGGAAGATCTCAAATCTCACCTTCTCAGCGTTCATGGTTGCAGATGTGACAATTAGCTTCAAATCGCGGCGCCGTGAGAGGACTGATGGCTTTCTTGGTGATTAAATCTATTAGATGAAGTAATAACTTACTCTTCTTCAAAAGACCCATGAGAACATCAGTGCTGAGCGACCGTTCGTGTGCTTCGTCGAGAATGATGACACTATATCTATCCAAATCACCCTCGTTTAAAGACTCTCGCTGCAGCACACCATCTGTCATGTCTAGAGAACGGACACCTGTAAGCTGGGATCAGAGAGGACGAAATGATGCTCACATTTGATCTTCGTCTCTGACGATGTACAGTCTTCAAATCGAATTGCATAACCAACGAGCCCACCAAGTTTACACTGCGGTACCATTGAGGCGCAAAAAACATGAAAATCGTGTGACACACCTCTATCTCTTCAGAGACACGTTTTGCGACGGACATAGCGGCGACACGACGAGGTTGCGTGCAACCGATAATGCCGAAAGAGGCATATCCGTCTTCGTAGAGGAACTGTGCTAGTTGTGTGGTTTTACCAGAACCCGTCTCGCCGACGACAATAACAACTGGGTTAGGTTTCGTCATCAGAGTTACAGACCTCTAACCAACGGAGCGGTTACCTTGGTTCTCTCGGATGACTTTTAGGAGTTCTTCTCGACATGCAAATGCGGGAAGGTATTCCCTCTGTTCTTTCAGGGTCCTACTTTTTGCGAACGAGCTGACCCCAGCCGACGTTTTTAGATGGCTAGCAAACTTCGAATCTCCTTTGTAATCCTCCTTCTCCCCGGAAGCAGCCGCTTTCTCTGCTGCAGCTGTTGATGCCCAGAACACAGAGGGCTACGTGAATGTCCAACTCGACAAGGATCGAAAGTACCAAACGATAAACGTACCCTCGGCTTCAGCCTCCTCGTCCTTGACTCCCATGATGTTCCCCAATGACGTTCCTCCCAAAGAAGCGAGCTTGGCGGCAGCCTTTGCGCGTTCAGCCTGTTCTCGTTTCTCCTTCAGAAGGGCGCTGCCTTTTTTGGAAAACACGGCCATATCACTTGTTGCGTCCCTGATAGGGTTGATAGGTTCTAGCTGTTTTGTAAAGATTGTCTTCCCATCCAAGAACGGAGGCTTGAGATCATGAACCATGACATGGACGGCTGATTCTGACTCGTCTTCGAAATCAAGATCAAATTCTTTGCGAGTGGCAACACCAGAAGTAACCATCCGGTTGGCTTCCCATAAGTCGTTGTCAGCATTCTAGGGATCGCTCAGTAAACAAGAGTTGTGATAGCGTTGGGTACTTACATATTGGGCCTGCCTGGCCGAGATTTTCCTCTGCGTTTGGGAGTGAGTATGATCGACCTCAGAGGAAAATCCGCAGACTGACTCTTGCTTTTGTCGCTATCTCGGCCTCCTTGAGAACACTAAGATCTTCGTACTGAGCGAGAGGATTGTGTCCCTCATCACCAGCCACACCACCTTCCTCAGCACCACTGTACCAATCTCGGTCCAACCTGACTTGCTCTTCCTCCCACTCCCTCACGTCCACACCGAAGAGACCATCATCCTCTGGACTCCCCCCTCGTGGAACCCTAGGCGTTGGTGCATCCCATGTTCTATCCTTCGCTCCTCCCCATCCTGAAGGCTCCCCATCCCGGCTTCGTCTCGGGGTCGACTCCCACCCAACATTAGGTACACGGACGCTAGGTGCGTCATGGTCACGGTCACGGCTTCCTCGCTGACTGCGTGGTGTGGAATCCCACCCCCTTCCAGAACGGCTTCCCCACCCTCTATCGTCTCTGTTCAGTCGGCGCTGGAAATCCCCGAGACCTTTTGGTCCATCGTCCTTGCGTTCCTGTGTTGCAGAAATACCCTCTGAAGAATACGATGAACGAAGGACGCGTTTAGACGGGTAAACAGCTTACCCTTTTGTCTATCCCTGTTCTTCCTGTGCTCCTCCAGCCTTCGTCGAGCAACCTCAGAGAGGCCACCTGGGTTGGAAGGGGTCTCTTGGCCTCTCTGTCTAGACGTACCACTCCGAGGTGGTGGTAGACTCGGAACTAACAACACGAATTAGTTGCTGTACCATAATACAATCGAATCCCGCGCACCTTTGAAAACGGCATCATCATGTAACCTTGGCTTCTTCCTGGATCCATTTTCTGCGTTTGCCTGGTCTCTCTTCTCCTTAGCCAGACGATCGAGACCGAGAAGAGACCCGCGAGGGGTTGGAGGCTCGATGGGTTTAGCTGGTTGACGAAATGTGTGTCGCTGTACAACTTTTGTGAGCAGGCATGGAGTGAAGGGTAAATTTATCTTACAGTATCACTCCTCATGAGGCCTCCTGGACGGGCTATCTCTGGTTCCAGAACTTCACCATCATGTACTGTGATGTCTTGAACTGGCCCACCAGATCCCTCGTGCTTTAGTAGGTGGGACATGATTTCAGAATGAATCGAAGCTTGGTCAAGAGCTTTGAAACTTGTCAAAACTGAAGCAAGCTTACATCAGCAAAACCTAGCGTGGCTGTCCTATTCAGAATATTGACTACTTAGTGCCAGTGAACGTCCTTGCGTTGCTTACTGGCACACAATTCTCGAACCGACATTACCAATCCACATGTTCAGAGATACCAGTGACTGGTGAATCAGTCGATGAAGATTCCATGGTGTCTAATACCAGATCCAAACCACGCAAACACACCCATTTCACTATGAGAAATATCGGTTCTTGCCCCTGACACTCGCATACCTGTCTGGTTTCGGTGGCTTGCCATAGGTAGGCTCTCCCGTGTCTGCACGAGAATGGTATTGATTCTCCGGGTCTTCAACGTGAGGAGTTGGGACTTACTCAGAAGATCCTGATAGATTCTTGAAACAGTTAGGTTCCATTCTCCTCTCCACATATGTGCGCCGCCACCGATAGATCCATCCAAATTATATTTAGCCATAAACTCTCTTACTGAAAATCCAAGGCGCTGATTCGTCGCCACAACCGGGACGTCAATGTGTGATTTCTGAGGGAGTAGAAGAACCGTGTAGCGATGATACGGTGTACCCTTTTGAGGGTGTGGTGGTATGTACTGAGTATGGGAGTTTATATTGGAGATCAGTGAAGAGGATGTCGCTGACAAAGGGATGTTGGGCCTGAAGAGAGATTGGTCAATTGTCAGGTAAGCGTAAAGACATGGAATACGTACTGCAACCAGTGAAGGAAGGATCGGTACGTGTTATTTGCTTCGTCAGGTACATCTACATTTTGGTGAGCCAATGGACGACATTAAATCCTTGTATTCGGTCACCTGGGTCCACCATAATCAAGGTATATAAACGCTCGTCCGTGTGGAATACATCTTTGTGGAGCCTGGGTGGGTCTATGGTCTTGCTTCCGTTCAGAAAAGCAGTAACCTCTAGGAGGAACAAGAAAGCTAACCTGCTCCGGCAGCAGATAAATCCCAGGCTCCACGAATTTATACTTTGGTGCTGTCGAGGACGCCTTCATTTGGTGTTCTGGGAACGAGACGCGGAGGTCAAACGATGGATGAAAGTCGGGAACTACGTCAGGTATGACACGCATTTGGTGAACGCGTTCCATCTATGGGAGCCAATGAGTCCGAATCAGTAGGAGTAGTATCAAACAACATACTAAGAGGTCCAGTGCACCCTCCTTCCTCCAGCGTTGTTCGATAATGTGCCTATCTACCACTTTTGACATGTCCGCTAGAAGAAGTGTTGTATAGTCAAAACCTACCAGAATGCAGTGACGGAAGGCCGTTCACGTACCCATCCCGTTTGCACACTTCCACTGAACCTCAGGGAAATTTATCTCACTCTGAACATCAAGATACTTCAGCTTTTCCTCCATCTGCCTGATTGCTACTGGATCCAGTTCGGCTGCCTCTTTGGTGGCCTTCAACGAAGTACGGACATTTTGCATCTCTACTTTCAATGCTTCCGAGTCTGCCTTGATGAACTTCAGAGCTTCATCAAATGCGGGAAGTACCCCGTATGCGAGAGGTCGTTTCCATTCGCGCGGCTGTTCGAGCGAGATTTTTGGTCGACGCGCCTTGAGCGGACGGGTTCTTCGATTCTTGAGAGACGTGTCTTCGGGAACTGGCGTCATTGAAGAAGCTGCCTGTAGGGTGGCAGTGGTGCTAACAAGTCTGGTGGACTGCGTTCGCAACCTCCGTATTGCGAGCATGATGAAACAAACGGAAGTTTGGGAGGTGCGAGAGAAAGAACACTCGTCAGGACTCAGCGCGATGTACTAGTGCCAGTAAGATGCCGGAACAGTTGCGTTATTACACAGCCATCAGGTCTTGGTTCGATTCACAAGTACATAGTAAGATACTACCGTCGGGTGCATTGAGAGACATGTGCAAGTAACTAAGTCAGCACTCTCCCCCACATTCATAAATCATCCCTATTCAGCTCCGGCTTCTCTGGTTTCGGAACAGGCTGCTTCTCGACCATCACGAGCTCATAGGCAAAATGAAGGTCGTCCTGGATCTCTGGAGCCACGGCAGGAAGTCGGTGAACGAGATCCTTCACATCCAAGACAGCCTGTTTCATCGCAGCTTTGTCTCTTGCTTGATGCATCGCTGCATTTGGCTCGATCATTTTGCGTAACTTGTGACCGTCCTTGAGTAGGGAACTAAAAGAAACTCGTATTTGAAAAGAAACCGTCTTCCTCGATCGTTTCGCTCACCTCATTCGACTCGTTTGCTTCCCCAGTTCTTCGAGACGCTCGTGACTCTCCTTCAAGATCAAAGCTTTTGACTTGGTCTTGAACTCGCGAGCAATAGCCATCGCTTTGTCAAGGCACACGAGGAGACGAGGTAATGCCCAGAGATACAGAGTGCGGTATGGAGTCCTCCCCCAGTCGGAGGCAAACACATTCTTCAAGCATGCAATAAAGAATATATTCCTTTGTGCCTTCAATCCCCTTCCAATGGCACGAGCCTGTGCTTCGCGGTGGTTGCGGTACACGCGATATGCAGCTTGAATCCTATCTACTGCACAGATCTCCTTTTCAGTGGGCCCGTGTTCGCGTATCAGCGCAGGTTCCTCCGGCAGTGGTACATATTCTTGCGGGTCTTCATGAACCTCGTCTATTGGCTCGACTTCGGGCTCCTCCGGTTGGGTCATTCCCTCATTTTCAGCCCTTCCGATCTGAGGAGCGTGATCATCCCGGGTAATGAGAGCGAGCACACCAGCACGTAGGTTCGAGCGAGCCATTCTAGGCTGAGAGGCAAGTAGAGACGGGATTTCAGAGGGTTTCGTAAAATGGACATGTTTGATCCGAGGCAGTTTTAGCGATGGATGTCGCGATGGGTCCCTTCGCGTGTGGAGAAGCTGCACCAAGTCCTCGATGACTGTTTTAGCATCGGTGTCGTACTCCACCACGGCATTCAAGTGCTCGCCGCGACGTGCCTGCACGTACCTGGGAGTGGTGTAAAGTCGGAAAACATCGAGGAATGAACAGGGCGACCTTACTTTTGATACAGAGGGCGGGCTCTCCGCGTGGGGTCAACTGTCCGTAGAGCCTCGAAGATATCGTTGACTTTGTTCCTGATATCAACATACTGGGTGTTGTAAGTTACTAACAATTGGAGTTGGCATCAAGGTCATCAATATACATATAAGTTAATAGACCCACGGAGGCAGAGTGCCCTGCAACTATCAGAAGTCGTCGTTAGCGGTCGTCAGACTATAAAACAAGAGGAACACTAACATTCTCGAGGTAAACACATTGCAGAGCATTGGTGTATGTGACAGCGTAAATGTCCCTTCGAGTCTTGGTGTTAGGTTTCGATTCAAGTGCGGATACTTGGAGCTGCTTACGGCTGGGGGCGTTTGATTGCAGGTACATCAACAGACCTCGCACATGATCCAACACATCTACAATCAGACTAATCCTGACATCCTTCTTCGTAGAAAAATCCTTGTTCGAAGAGAGCCAGCCTCGTGGAAGGACAAGGCCATCCAGTGGGGGGTTGAAGGAAAGACGCCATGAAATAGAAATCTTGCTGACAACCATTTCCAAACAATCGCAGAAAACGGACAAATCCACAGACAGCGAAGGCTTTAGAACGTGCCTGTGACAATCTCAGTGTAGCAGATGATCACACATTCCGATACTATGCGTACCTTAAAAATAACAAGCCCGCCGAAATGCAGGTTCGCTGGGTACCATCAAAAAGGTTGACAACATCCTCGAGAACATAGCGACCATCCGGATACACGAACGCCTGCACCCTGGCGTGGTAGGCATTGAAATAAACTTGTTTGACGCACCGGAGAGCACTAGATTCATCAAATGCGAAAAGGAGGCTCGTCAACTTCAGCATGTTTGTTAAAAACGCTGGTCGGTCATAGTCCGCACGCAGGGCATAAAGTGCGCCCCGCACCCAGTGCTTCATGACACCTATGCTTTCGTAAGCACCAGGTATCATAGATAGCTCAAGGTTAGCAGTCGATCCCTGAACGTGAGATTGGGGATTGAAGGCCTCGTAAATGTGAGTGAGCCAGTATAGGACGCTAGACGTCATAGGCAAGTGAATCGTGTACGAAACAAGGACGGGTCATCACGTACCAGCTCTCCCTAACAAGGTGGGGATTAACAGAGTACATCAGTTGAAGAATGGCGATCTGTTGTAGATGGATGCCGATCCGAACGTTGTATCGTTTAGAATCCAGATCCGCAGACTTGACGTGTTCTTGAGGGCAGTCAATGCGATCGCACTGGCCATAGACAATGAATGTCAAGCACTGCGAGAAAGCCACTGCATCGCAGCACAACTCGTTCTCCTCAGTGACTCGTTCACGTAGGTGCTCTGCCAAGTGCTTGCGGAGGGCTATGACCACTTGACTCTTGGAGAGGGTTCTGACGGTGGTTCGAGGGAGTATGGGTCCGTGATGATTGTCAGAAGCCGAACGGTGAAGGAAGGAATGAGGCTCTAGGTTATACTCGGTGTTAGATACCTCTCGAATGCAGAACAATCGCTTGATCGAATCGGCGCCAAGTGGATCAGGATGGGAGATGACCTGGTAGAGGAGGCGACTATATTGCCGGAATTGTTCCAAAAAGAACGACATCTCTTGAATTGTATGAGATTCGAGTACCGGCAAACGGCTGAAAAAGTGATCGAGCGCAAGTAACGCTGCCGCATTCCTCCCTTCTTTGATAAATACGCGAGACAGCTTGCTGAGGCTAGCTAGGTCCGTTTGTGCAATGGCGCAAAACATGGATATCTATTATCAATATAAGAAGCGGGTCCCAAATGCCTTCTTAGAAGAGGCGTACTTCGTCATGGTCCAATGAGTCCATGGAATATGGGGGCAACTCGCTGGCCAATTTCAAAAGTTCGCTAACGTCTCGGTCGGCCGCTACTTCCTTTGATGGGATAGAAAATGAGCACCGACGCCACAAGTTGTCCAGAAGAATTTTTGTGGCCTGCTGAATTGCCTCGCGTGACCCCCTTTCCTTCAAGAGGTCTCTGATTGCGTCGAGTGGTCGGTTCCCCGAAAAGTGAAGCCTAGCCGCTTCTAAATATCTTCCGAGAGATTCCAACAATGCAGCTCGAGCGAAGTCAAGGTCGTAGTCCTCATAAAATTCCAGTTCTTCTTCAATAGATGAAAACAGTGGAAAACGTGGTCTAGCTCAGATATGTTAGCCAGGTGGCGCGATGTACGCAGATCACGAAGCGTGCACCTGTTGCCATCATGCTTGCAGCAATAAAACAAGCGGCATACAGTGTATAGTTCTTCCGAAGACTCTGAAGGAATGTTCTTAGAATGCTTGTGAAGGACTTCGAGTGTCTCGTCGAAAAGCCCAGCTTTCCTAAAGTGCCGTGCAGCCAGCTCGTACTCTCGAGCAGAAAGATATCCAATGGCTGCTTTCCGGTCGGACCCGGCACGCATATAACATTCCGCACCATTTCGATAATAGTGGAATTTATCCCTGCCCAATATATCCCTGCCCGATAACGCATCGTTCCCGCTCGCCGTGAAGGCATCTGCGGCAGCGAGGAAAGCGTCTTGCTGAGCCTTTTTTGATGCGACATTGACTTTGGCACGAGCTACTTCTCGAAGGTGGAAAGCCTCACAGATCGCCATGATGTGCGGTAGCGATGCTCGGGCGAAACAATGCATGGCCTGGGGGTACTTCATGTGCTTGAATAGATCGAGGCCTGACAATTCCCATTCCGCTGGGGTTGAAGGTACGGCGAGGTGTCGAACATTCGTCCCGGATGCGCAGTTTTGAACTTGATTGCGTGAAGTCCAGATCATCTGTCGCGGTGTGAATGATGTGAATGCGACAGATAATGAACTGTCCCTCACTCGCATAGGCTCGCTTTTGTCAGATTTGTCGAAGATCCACAAGTTCTTCCTCGCTCGGGTGATCCCCACATATAACAGTTTCAACTTTGAGCAACGTCAGAAGTGCTTGACTAATGTCCCGAATTCATTCATACCTCACTGCATACGCCAGCAAAACGAGCTTCATCTCTTCCAAAAGACGGTGCATGCACTTCGGCCAAATTTTGACCATCGACCTCCCCTTCCGCATGGTTCAGTAATACACGCCAACGGGTGACATCAACGGCAGAATCCTCAAAGAAGTTATACAAGACAACCTATATTCAACAATCAGTTCCACGAGGCATTGGAATACAGCCTGAAGCTCACATCATTGAATTCAAGACCTTTGCTGTCATAAAGTGTCCTAGAACAAGGTATGATGTATAAGCGCTCCGAATAAACTGTTGTCTTCGTTGTCTTACATGACCAAACCGATGTCCCCAACTTCCTTTCGCAGTTTGTTGATTGCTTCGTTATCTCGAACGAGGATACCTTTGGAATGTCATATAATCATGGTAGGCAACCCACAATATACCACACTTACACTGCCGGGCCCCAAATTCAATACGACCCCCCCTATAAGAGAACCGTTAAAGACAGACAAGACAAGGGACGACATCAACATACGCTTCGTCAGATAGAGACTGTTCGTATCGAACAGTATCTTGATCCCAACCACGGAAAAACACTGGCTTCAAACCGTCGACGATGCCATGTTCTGGTTGGAGACTATCGATTGCATCAGGCCAAAAACGCGTAATGCGTTCGATGACACTATGGGCACAGTTAACAATACCGCCATGGGAGCGGTAATTGATAACGAGTTGGAATGCCGTAGGCTCGGTGACTGAGCGACCCTGTATCAGATGTATACTTCGATCTTGCTGCGAAGTAATGGTTACATAACGACTTTCCACTACACTGGACAGTAAATAGACCCTTACTTCGATACGGTACAAGAAGGCCTTCAAATCATCGAACCTAAAGGAGCTCCCTGCCGAAATGGTCTGCGCGGTGTCCCCTGCCCAGAAAAGTCCTTCAGGATTCCGACAGATGAGCCTCAATACTAAAGCAAACGTCAGACTGAAACACAGCAAGGTAGAGTGAGGTACATACGGAGTGTGTCGATAAGTAGATTATCCTGCGCTTCGTCGATATAGCTGAATCGCGTGCCAGGATCAGCAAAGGAGACATTTTCGTCGAATGAGCACTTAGACACACAGATAGTCAACCCTTTGGCCCTTTAGTGGGGTGCCTCCCAGGAGTGTTCTCAGTATTGCGTGTGTCCGGTCAGCAACATCGTGGTGATGACGTTCCTTTTTAAGCTTGCAATAGACCTTGAAGATTCCATACAATATTCGCCTTCGGTTTGCAAATGTAGGATTGGAACGGGCTGGAAGGCCGCAGTAGGCCTCTTCATCGAGGAATCCATCCGGACATGATAGTGATTTCTCGGATCCCTTGATGATACCTGCTAGAGTTGAGCAATTCCATACCCACGATAGAAACAAGACTACGCACCCATAAACTCCGAGAAGACGAGCCAAGGTTCTACGACACAATCAATTAACTAAGCTGAATTCGTAATGAGATATCCATATACACACCAAGGCCTTTTGTCAACGGCTGTGGGAAGTGCGGCCAATAGGTTCGGGCAAAGACATCATATGTCACAAACGAATCTTGACCCTCGATTTCGTGGGTGTCACCGAAAAATTTCGTGACACGTCGTACTTCGGGGTCAGCACCACTCAAAACATCCGCGGCAATCATCCTCGCGAGCTAGAGCCAGGGGAGTAAGCAATCGGAATCACTGCTCAAGTTGAAGGATTACCTTATCAAAGGTCACAAACAAAGGGAAGTGGTTCTCCTCTAACGCACTGAACTTCTGTGGAATATTGACTCGATCTTTGTCGTCAGCACCTGCCAACACAAATTCCGTCTTCCGAGCTTGCATCCTTTTGAGTTCTTCAAGAGAATATCCAGCTAATTCCAAAGATTCCAGTAGCTTCGTGAAATACTCCTCGACTTTTTCTGCCAGAACATGAGATTTTGTTACAAAGATCTGACGCGGCTTGGGCATCCCAGACGTTTGCATTTCCCAGGCCTGCTGAATTCCGAGCATCTTGAAGAGCATCGTCGTCGTTTTACTAAGTGATGCGTAAGCCGCACTCGTTCACACGAGCGTCCGAACCATCTTACCCAGTACCACTCCTCCCCAGAACATAACAAGAAGTTGTGCATTCCACGATCTTATGTTCCTGCGGGCTATGCATGGGTGGTCAATGCCTACTACTTGATAATACAATCAGTACCTACGTAAGTTCAAAGACGTGTTGCACATCTTGGTTTACGATCAAACCTGTTATTACATATAAAATATATTCATCATATGAAAAAAAATACGCACTATGCAGGAATGCCTACAAAAGATGATCAGCACTTCGCCCAAGTCAATTGGCAGTAACGTACTTGGGAGAACGTAACATATTTCTCGAGACTGTTACATAAAACCTCAATCTCTGGCTGGAAAGAAAAGAAAAACTTGCGTACACAAGGAGGGAATGTAACTGTGTAAAAGTGTGAACAATGATCGAGATATCAAATTGCGCAAACACACCTCCCCCATGTCTTCGTCGGGGAGAACAAGTGGAGTCGGTTTGGTGTCATTTTGGAGACCGCGCGGGAAGCATGCCGGAAGACAGATGTCACTGCCAGCATGTACAGGAGGATTTCGAAACATACAACTGTTGCAAACATGAAGGAAGTGAGCAATCTTTCGAGTAATCATAAAACAGAGCTGACCGCCGACGGTATTCCTTGCCTTTTCCAGAAAGATATTGTCCAATTACGTCCCAAATGCGATCCAGTTGCGTGTGGGTATTATATATGCCATATATTTTGATAGCTGTAGCGATCAGTCTGTATTTAAAAGACAACAAGATCCTGGAAACCTGATACCTTGTCGTTCCACCTGCAAAGACGCCTCTCGAACTAAGGTCACGAGGTTTGTATAGATCTAACTCACCTCTCCATCGTGGTCGGGGACAACGTCGATTTGATACTGTCCGAGAGTAAAATAAATGGCTATACATTTTTACCACAAGAAAAAACCTACGACGAGTCGAAGATCATGCTGCATTCTGGCTTCGAATATCGGGACCCCGGAGGAACCGTTGAGCCATTTCTGGTTTTCATCAGAAAAGCGCCCTTTCGAAAGTTGCCTGTCACAACGTTACGATCAGTTCGCACAACAAAGGTAAGCATGCAGCGTACTTGATCTTTTTCACGACAGTAACGCATTGCTTTCTGTCGCCACTCGCTAGCTCCCGCAGTTTCTTTGTGGCATCAGTGCCGATGATGATGCGCCACTCCCCGAAGGCATCCGCGTTCTCAAAATGCAACACAGCTTTCATAGGCTGAACCTTTGGATACGCAGATGGCTTTGGCTCCACGATTTCGATGACCTTCGTTTCCTGCGGGGCAGGAGGATGAATGACCACGTCATTACCAGTCGAGACGTATGCATCCCTCAATTGCTGTGCAAGAGATGGCTCCCGGAGGAGTTCAAGGTAGAACTACGAATGTCTCAGACCGCATACTCGGAATCGAAGGAAGCTTTGACACACTTTCAGGATCATTCTAAGATTGTCAGCGATCTCGCGAGCCATTTGTGAAGCATCTGCATTGTCTGAAGGAACCTTGACTCCCAGCTTACGAAAAGGGTTCAGGTCAATGGTAGGAGTGTTGTTCGTAGTCTTCCGCCTGGATCTCTTCTGTTTCTTGTTACGCAAAAAGGGTCCTGAGTACTCGTCGTCGTCGTGCTCTGCGTCCTCTAAAGTGCTTGTGGGAGTTGCGTTAGTGGTGTCATCGATTGAAAAATCAATAGAGCATAACGAAGCGAGGACTGGTAATGCATCCTCTACATAAACCCTGTGCCGCCCAATCTGACGGACAGTATAAGAAGGAAAAAGGCCAGGAGGCAAAGCGAATATGACGGATGAAAGTCTTCGAAGGAGAACACTTGTATATGAAGCCTCGACGCGCGCAGGATCGGTCGGGTAGGTGTCCAAGATTCCGTGCACCAGCCCTTCCGCGGTTGGCAAGGCTAGACGAGAGTTAGATGCTAGCAATGTTCGGGCGATGAGCACGAGGGACTCACCGGAGAGGATAAACTCAAAAAGATTGGGGACAGAACACAAGTCCTGAACTATCAGGTCCAGACGTATTATGTCTGGACCTGCTAAACAGGACTCGAGCATCGTCAAAGCCGCAGTGAGACCGTCGCTGTTCACAAGACTGCTCGCAGCGAAAGTCTGCAGGTCAAGTACAATCGTTTTAGGTTGACCACCCATCGTCCCACAGCAGATACGGCGGGAGAGAGGTGGGCGCAATGAGGCAGTTGGTTCAACGTCCCGTCTTTTTATGGGCCCCAAGGGGCATCGTTGTCACAATTCGACGAGGGAAGCCCCCGGCGAGCGCCGAGAAGCCGCACCCCCAGATCTGAGTGCTGATTTGTTCGATAAGAGTTCTTGGTCCATAACTTTTTACTAGTATCAAGGGTCCCGTGAGACCGTGGCGACTGCAAGCTTCGGTGCAGAAGCAGCAGATTCCTTCCAAATGCGAGCAATGTAGATCCTTGTGTGCGCAAGTTGTTTGCAATGCGGACTGTCTCGTGATTCGTGGACGACTCGTGGTTCTCACTTGCTGTAGAGAAGTTCTCCAAACTCCACCGTTCTTACGTGCATTGTGGGGCAATCGTATCGATTACATATATGATCGCTGCGGAGACCGATCAGGATAATGCTAGCCCTAGCACTACGACTTCGGGACGTACTTGTGGGGCAATCGTATCGATTACATATATGATCGCTGCGGAGACCGATCAGGATAATGCTAGCCCTAGCACTACGACTTCGGGACGTACATCATGGGACGCCTCTGGAAAGACACTTCGTTCAAGGTTCCCTCCCGTCACACTGATCAGCCTTCGTTTTATACACATCTGACAATAAGTAAGCATCACCCACATCTCAAAACATACCGCACCGGATTTGCCCCAGTCTCCAGAAAGCCGCCCCCACAATGATTTCCATATCAAGATAGTTGCTCCCTCCCAACCTCGTTGTATACCCAATTTACTCACTCTCGCTAGCTTCTCTTGATTAGAGACTCAGATGCTTTCTGAATCTGCTCGCCCACTTGCGGACTTGATCAAACCGTGTTCTAGGTGCCGGAAAGTCGTGTCTACTCCTTCATTTCTGTGGCGATGCGCGGACGCCCTCGTTCACAATCTGTATCGACTTCGAGATCCATACCATGGAACTAGATTTGGAAAACGAGTGTGTCCATCTACCACTTTCAATGACACGTTCGCTAGAAGAGGTGTTGTGTAATCAGAACCCACCAGAATACGGTGACTGAAAGCCGTTCACGTACCATCCCGTTTGCACACCTCCACTGAACCTCGGGGAAGTCTATCTCGCTCTGAGCCTCGAGATACTTCAGCTTTCCTTCCATCTGCCTGATTGCCACTGGGTCCAGCTCGGGTGCCTCCTTGGTGGCCTTCAGCGGAGCTAGGCTAGACATTTTGTATTTCTACTTTCAATGGTTCTGAGTCTGCCTTGATGAACTCCAGGCTTCATCAGACGCGGGAAGTACCCCGTATGCGAGAGATCGTTTCCATTCACGTCAGCTGTTCGGGGGAGGTTTTTGGTCGACGTGTCTTGAGCGGACGGGTTCGTCGTTTCTTGAGAGATGCGTCTTCGGGAACTGGTGTTGTTGAAGAAGCTGTCAGTACTGGGTGGCAGTAATGCTCACAATCCTAACTGACTGCGTTTGAAACCTCCCAGCATATTGCGAACACGGTGAAACATGGGAACAATTGAGGGTGCGAGGGAATTGAAAGAACACCATTCTGCGCCGGTGGCACGGGTAGCACTAGACGCCGGAATAGTTGAGTTGCGTGGCCACCAAGTGTCTCGGTCTCATTCACCAGTAGTAGTACAGTAGACTTTCTCACAACGTATACGGTCATAATGTATATTTCTCATAATGTATTGGAATTGGCGTCTCCCGCTGTGGGACAGTGAGAAACCCAACAATAATTGTATAATGTATATGTATTGACTTTAGGCACCATTATACATTATTAGATGGACCTTTTGGTGGGCTGGGGGCCTGATTCTGAGTCATTCTTTGGGTCATTCTTCGGTTCAACTTGAATGTACCCATTCTTCGGGTCAATATATTCATTGTCCTTGACTACTTATAAATTATGGAAGCACCTACTAATCATGTCTCCAAGAATGCCCCCTGAGAAGTGCAAGCCTTGCAATAAGCCTCCACCATTGGATGCCAATGACTCCAGGTAGCACGGAACCCAACATTTCCTGTTCGGAGGGACTTGAACTCTGCTGTGTTTACAGCTGGGAGATGCTATGTCGCCACACTTCCTCAACTTGATCACTCATGTGTGACATTTCTGTGCTGATTTACACTGCAAGGAACTACTTCATGCACATCAGACTACCTTAGATTCATTCTTCACTCGGTAGTGTACATAATGTCACGCTATGTGGCTGGTGTCACATGTTTGTCACAGTGTGTGACCTCTGTAGTGCTGTATAACATCTCATAATGTATAAACATTTTTGTCTCCCAACATTATACGTTATGAGAAAGTCTACTGTACATACATAGTATTCGTAACGTACAACGCATCGGGTATCTTACAAGTAACAACACCAGCACCGTCCTCTCTTATACATATAGATCTTCTGCATTCAGTTCCGGTTTCTCTGGTTTTGGAACAGGCTGCTTCTCGACCATCACGAGCTCATAGGCAAAATGAAGGTCGTCCTGGATCTCTGGAGCCACGGCAGGAAGTCGGTGAACGAGATCCTTCACATCCAAGACAACCTGTTTCATCGCAGCTTTGTCTCTTGCTTGATGCATCGCTGCATTTGGCTCGATCATTTTGCGTAAC
>QFEL01000298.1:0-10255 GCA_003316195.1 Neoboletus brunneissimus | reverse complement strand
TGCACACGCTGTGACCTAGCAACACAGGACGCCCGTGCTGTTGCTAGATGCCCATGCAAGCTGCACAGCTGTGTACGTACCAAAGCACGGGCGTCCTGGACGCCCGGGCTCACATGCTCTGACCCATTGCGCACCATGGGCTTGCAGGATGACAATACGCATTACTATACAAGTAGATAAAATTCAGATAAAATAAACTAAATAATAATAGGGGGTTTCCTTATTGGAAACCCTAGGGTTTAACCTTCCCTAGGGATGGTCAAAACAGTCTCATAACCTAACCTGCAGAGGCAGGGCCGAAGGGGAGGATATTGGCGGAGGCTAGCAGACGGAATGTAAGTCTGCATCCAGGGTCAAACGAAGCGATATTGGATGCATTCGACTTGAAGACGCCGAGGAACTGCAACGACGTTCATCCTAGCACACATATCGTGGATCCCATGGAATATGCAACGGACCTAATGGTAAGCACTATGTCAGACATAGAGGTAGGAGACACTCATCGTAGTGGTGTGAGCCCAATGGTCGTGTGGCTGCACATTTCCAGGATGCCAGGAAATGTGTCCGTGCACCGTGCACATTTCCTAACATCCTGGAAATGTGTCTTGATCTCCGACATTACCAAATCTGTTGAGCCTTGTATGCACCACACATTTCTGCAACGTCAGGAAATATGTCGTGTACACAGACCTTAGCAAACGTGTTGATCTCTGTGTACACCACACATTTCTGCAATGCCAGGAAATGTGTGTTGACGTCTGTATATGCAACACATTTCCGCAATGCCACGAAACGTGTGGATGCTTGTATATACCACACATTTCCTGGAATTGCAGAAATGTGTGTTGACATTTATATACACCACACATTTCTGCAATTCCAGGAAATGTGTGCTCAATGTTTCTGCATGTCATCCAACTCTGTACTTGTACAATACATTCTTACATTCTTCTCATGTATTCTATATTCACATGTCATTGTCAAAACATATTGCTCTTTTCCTTCCATATCTGCAATCACAAAACTAATCACACCGTTCATCCATCTCACAATCAATCTTAATTCACCATCAGTACCTCGTCTTTCATTTCCAATATACCTCACTCTTTGCTATATCATATTCAAACACATATTTCTTTCTCTAATACACCCCCACCTCACTTTCTCTTTGCTACACCACTCTTTACTCTTCATTCTCATACCTACCATCTTGTATCTCATTTATTTTACCATCCTGTCTCACTACATAGTACTGTTACGTTCCAACTGGGCAGCCGGAAGCGTAGGCCTGGTAGCATCTTCTGATCGAGGAGGTCCTGACGGGGGCACCAGACAGCAGCAGAAGATGATCAAGGGGTGAGCATTGGCAAGGTGCGAAGTACAGGTGCTACAACGCTGGGAAAGTCCAAGGTCCAGAGTGCAAGGTACTAGGGAAATACCAGGCAAGACGAAGATAGGGAATAAATGTACTAAGTGTTCGGTATATAAGTATACAAATGAAGAGGAGCCCGAATGTGGGCTAAGGGAGTGGGCAAAGGGCGAGGACGTCAGAAGGACGCGCAAGCTAAAGTGCCAGGTGTGAAATAAGCGAGGGTGGGGGCCACGTAAGCGGGACAAAGGAGAACTACAGCATGACGTCGGTAGGACGCATGACTAGGGCGAAGGGGGTATGCCGATAGCACCAATGGTAAGGTAAATGAAGAGCGTTAAGGTGAATAAGAACAAGGGAAAGCGTACGAGGGCGCCAGGGGGAGATCCTGGGCAGATGTAAGGACAAATGACGGTGATGGGGAAGATCCCCAGATGTGACCGGTGAAGGTCCAATGTGACGGAAAGGGAGGGCGTTCCTGGATAGGCACAGGAACGGGTCTATGGCGGAGGGTAGGACGGAGGAGGTAACTCGGAGTGGGGGTGAGGACGGAAGATGAGGGTCTGAGTGATGTCGAGTCGTTAGACCAAGCGAAGGAGTCATGTTAGGGACGACGACGGTCTCCTAAGGCAAGGAGGGACGAGGACAAGCGGCGGGGTACAAGTGTACTGGTGGTTCTCACAGGTGTGAGACAGGGGTTAGACCGAAAAAGGATAGGGGCTAGGACGAGTTGTAACAAGTACCGCATTCTCTAGTGCTGCTATCTTTATATTACTGCCACAGTCGTGTGAACATCTCAATAATCGTGTGAATATCCATTTCCCACTGTGCCGCATTGTGGGAATTTTCAATAATCCTGGGAATATCCATTTCCCACTGTGCCGCCTTGTGAGAATTTTCAATAATCCTGGGAATATCCATTTGCCACTGCGCCACATTGTGGGAATTTTCAAAAATCATGAGAATCTCCTTCCTAATTCATGCCCTGAACCCACAAGTACCCCCAACCCAATTACAAAAAACATGTATAATAATAATAGTTGGGGTGGATTACTGTTACGACTCATTCCACATCCCACCCTTTGTGTTTCCAACCCCTCTCCTTTTCTTCGCTATAATGGACCCAAACCAAGCTTTTTCCGCACACCAAACACCACCAAACACCCCTGTTCGGTTCTCCCCCACAATGAACCCCAGACAATTGCCTGCTTGGGGTAACCTCATTCTTCTCATTTCTCTTCATTCTGACAAGTCTCACTTTCATTCTCTCTACTCATGGTGAGCTATTACATCTTGGAGTTCTCTTAACCTAACCCTGCCCTGCTCGAAGCATTACCACCCCATTTGCCCATGCCCTGGACTCTATGATGTGTCCACTTACTCAGACTACCCTGTACCCCATGACAGGGAAGGCTACGCACTCCATAGTTAGCTCAACTTTCCCCAGGACATTATTCTCTCCTTGTCTACTTCCTTTTTCCCTCTTGGTCTGTGTCCCCTTAGGCAGGGTACTTAAACACCATGTTGATACCTTAGTGCAGTAGCTTAGCTTACCTGAATCTACCTGCTAAAATCTCAACCCTGTGCACGACTTCTTGCCTGTCACTGGACCGGCCAGACAAGTGGCATACCTTGGAACCCCTCAGAACCTCGACAATATAGCTCTTGACTTGAGTTGACATGGCCACAGGCTTTAGATCTTCGCTACCTCCTGTGCCCTCAGCCCCTAGACCTCCACCACTTCGGCCAACAGGTTTTAGCCCCTCTCAGGTCTATAGTCACCTCCATTGGGTCAAACTGTAACAATTACTATGCTGTATCACGGTCATCTAGATCAAGCACACTAACAATAACTCCAAATGGTAGTTCCCCAATGTATGCAATATCCTAAGAGTATCTTACAAGCATCAGCTATACTCCTGTATTTTATATTGCTGGGCTGAAGTATCCTGTCCTAGCCAGCCATATACCATGGTCAATTAAATCAGGGATGTGTACAACCACTCCAAATGGCGTATCCCCAATGTATACAATGTCATAGCAGTGTACTATAACCATCAGGCATGCTCCTGTATATTATTTCATTGGTATGGAGTATCCTCCCCCAGTTAGCCATATACCATGGTCAATTAAATCAAGGATGTATACTAGCACTCCAAATGATGTCTCCCCAATGTATACAATGTCTTCAAAGCATGCTACAACCATCAGGTATGCTCCTGTATTTTATTTCATTGATGTGGAGTATCCTTCCCTAGTTAGCCATATACCATGGTCAATTAAATCGGGTATGTATACCAGCACTCCAAATAATGTCTCCCCAATGTATGCAATGTCCTAATAGTATGCTACAACCATCAGAAATGCTCCTGTATTTTATTTCATTGATGTGGAGTACTCTCTCCCAGTCAACCATATACCATGGTCAATTAAATTGGGTATGTATACCAGCACTCCAAATGATGTCTCCCCAATGTATGCAATGTCCTAACAGTGTGCTGTAACAACCAGGCATACTCCTGTATTTTATTTCATTGATGTGAAGTATCCTCCCCTAGTTAGCCATATACCATGGTCAATTAAATCAAGGATGTATATCACCACTCCAAATGATGTCTCCCCAATGTATACAATATCTTCAAAGCATGCTACAACCATCAGGTATGCTCCTGTATTTTATTTCATTGATATGGAGTATCCTCCCCCAGTCAGCCATATACCATGGTCAATTAAATCAAGAATGTATACCAGCACTTCAAATGATGTCTCCCCAATGTATACAATGTCTTCAAAGCATGCTACAACCATCAGGTATGCTCCTGTATTTTATTTCATTGATGTGGAGTACCCTCCCCCAGTCAGCCATATATCATGGTCAATTAAATCAGGAATGTATACCACCACTTCAAATAATATCTCCCCAATGTATACAATGTCCTAATAGTGTGCTACAACCATCAGAAATGCTCTTGTATTTTATTCAGTCAACTTATCCTATAGCTTCTTCATTAATCTTATTTCATTTATAATAAATTATTCTGACCGCCGTTTTCTCTAAAATTTAAACTGGGACATCCCAATGGGTCTATCTACATGCCCTAATTTTTATTTGGGCCAAAATGTTGTTGTGTATTTGTAATTATAAATACTCCACACTCTATATAGACATTCAAAAAATAAAAAAACATTTTGAATTCTAATTCTAAAATGACTATATAAATTCTTAGTAATTATCTAGGAACCCACTGACAGTGTGGCATCGATCTTACAAATCATACCTAGAGCCTACAGTATAAAAACTACCAGCTGAAAACTGATGAGACATCTGCCGAAATCCCCCCTAGCTTTATCCATTGCAAAGGGATTTTTTCAGCTACCCTCATCACTTGACATATTAGTTTTACCCTCCCCCCCAAGGAATTGGTATCGACCGGTTCAAAGCGAGTGATTTGTTTTCGTCCTTCCAAATTATCTTCACCGTTGGACGGTAAGGCATTCCTTGGCAATCGGCATGGCAATATGACGTTGGTTCCCAGATTCATTGGTGTGGTGATCCTGAACTTTGTCGACCCAGCTCTCTTGCTTGCGATCCATGGCTTCTTCTGCAGTTTGTTTTGTCTCTTGGTCTTACGGCTACCAGGGTATGGTTGGCGGCTGTCGGGTTCATATTCTGCCTTTTTTTCTTCGAGTCTATCTGCCATCCATGTATCTTCACCCTCGGCACGAAGAACCTTGGCAGATACACAAAGGAGGGGTCGGGTTCAATCGTCATGGTGGGTGCATTCTCTCGTACCTTCCTGCCAGCTTACAAATTGACGTTAGGGACTTGGGGGTGGTGCCTGGTACCCACTCGCGCAGGGTGCATTGGCCAATTTGACATATACAGTACTCGCCGGTCATATCTTGTCCCGATGACAGGATACATTGTAATGATGTTATACGCTATGTGAGTGACGATACATTCTAGCAGAGCGCTTTTTCCTGAGGCTCCTCCCAGTGGCCTCGTAGTTGACCAGGCAAGGAAGACCGGCTTCACGATCAGAAATAGAGATGAGTTGTCCGAGAAGAAAGGAGCATTGAAAGACGTCATTTAGCCTTTGACGATGATGCTATTTCAGATACCACACAAGAAAAAAGTGGCTTCCTGAGAGAAGTCAGAGAATGGGGGCGCAAATAGTTAAAGCAGCTTATTCAGTACTGCGAGGATTTAACGACGTTCCGGACGTAGGGCAATGGAAGTGACAACAAGACTCGCGCCATGGTGGTGTCCCTGAAACGAATCTGAGCCGTATGCAGCCAGTGTAATCAGTGTACTTGATCATCTACTCACGAGTCACTGTTCAAAGGGGATTATGAACTCAGGTCTTGAGCGTTCGCACTAAGTAGTACTTGGAGCCCGTGTGATGAACAAGAAAAGACATCGAGGCAGAAGGTATGTGACATCTTAACGTACCCTCATCTTAGCCGACATTCTTTGGCTTCCGATAGCTTGAATCGGTTGGACACTGACCTCTAATATCAATGTGCACATGCATACAGACTTCCTCGGTGACCAATGAGCGAATATGTTAGCGAGCTCAATCGTGGATTAGTTTGTCAAGACTCGTACTACTAATAGTCCTGTGAGGCAACACAAACTCGTGCACATACTCGCGAATCAGCACCGTGGTATCGAGGTGTCTTACATCGAATTAACTGGATGAATCCCCGGTATCTGAGCCACCACACAACCACTCGGGAAATGTGATCGAAAGGGTCATCTTGCCTGATTTTCGCTGATGTGGTTCATCGTGAGTCTTACAACATAAGCATAAAGGTAGTATGCGCACCATTAGATGGACCCCTGAAGGTTGAGATCGGCCATCTACTTGTTGCGGCTAGTAAAAGATGAGCTATCATGGCATAGCACATGGTAACTAGGAAAGTACGCACTGGGTTTGCTTCCTGGTTATTTGCGGCACCTTGTTCATTGCGAGAAGTATCTCCGGTCGAACGACCGGGGTCAGCAGCTCTGGCATTCGATTTATCCTTCAAAATCTAATGAATCTCTGCATACAAGTCCGAGGAACAACAAACTCGTTTTCTGTTAGGATTTCTCGCGACCGTTCGCTAAGGTAAAATGTTAGACACGACACACCCAGAAAAGAAGAGCACCCACTAGCTTACGTATAGCTGGAGCCATCCTCGAAGGTCTCTCATTTGCGGCATCCACTCCCGCTGGTGACTGGGGTGGAAATCGCTGATCAGTGGGCTGATGCGACTTCCTGGGAGCTGGATCGGGCTTGTGTGAAGCTGAGACCTTGTTACTCTTCCTCATCCCCGTCCGTAGCAATCTTTTGAATGACGGAGTGCCCTGAGAGGGTTTGGGAGTATCAGGATATTCCTGTGGCCGTGCCCCTACAGGGACCTCGTTCTCTCGAGAATGAGTAGAGGACGGTGCCTCCAGCAACATCAACAAAGAGGGAAGAGGTAATGCAGTGATCACCAACCTCATCATAGTTGAACTGAGAATCCTCGGGGGCAGGCACGCTCGATGGCACCGGAGTCTATGCCATCATAAGAACTCGCTTCAAAGGGAAATAGAAACTCATACATCGAGGGGATCAATATTACCATCTTCGCTGTGATTCCTGGACTCGAGTGGACCGGATTCCCCAGGCTCTTCCTGGGGCAATATACAAAATAAAGGAGTTAGGGGGAAACAGTATGGGGCTCATCCAACATACTCACATGGAAGGGACCATACACATCCGGGAGAATAGTGCCGATGTTATGAACTGTAATTTTCCCATCGCGCCGTCCAGTCGCCAGATAGCTGCTATCATGGGAGAAAGCAATCGAGTCTATCCTTTCACTATCCTGAACAACGGGACCAATGGGAGTTAGAGTTGACGTATTCAGGAACGAAATGGCATGGTCTGCAAGGGTAGCGATGAATTTCCCGTTGTTGGCTAAAGCGATAGATTTGATGTCATTTGGAATGTCCGACTCGGCGAGCGTAGACCCGCTGGACACGTCAAAAGACTTGATCTTCCTGCCGTTGGATGCAGCAAAAATTTGCTGCCCGTCTGTTGACCACGCCAGCGGAGTGGCCGGGGTCGATAGCGGTAAGATAGCGTTGATGGTGGCAAGCTTGCTACCGTTACGAGCGTCAAAGACACGAATGGAGCCACCGTAGTATGCAGTAGCGATCTGTTGGCCGTTCGGTGAAAATTTGATCCCAGTCACGTCGTCGTCGTGTTGGAGGGGGCCAACGGTGAGCAATTTCTTGCGAGTGGCGAGACTCCAGATGGTCGCTTCACCCGTCCCAGTCGCGAAGCTGGTCGAATCTGCGGAAATATCCACGGCAAGCACCGGTTCTGTCCCCTCCACGTCCATCACCTTCCTGTTCATCTCCGTGTCCCACACGCTTGCCCCCTTCACACTCCCACACACGATCCACTTCTCATCCCTCGACACACAAATTGCGCTCAAGTCCAGGATTCCCGTTTGTTTCATCACCGCTTGGCCGCCCGTGAGCCGCCATTGTCGGATCCCATCGTCACTCCCCCCAAAAACATGCACTCCGTCAGGGTGGAACGCGACTGCCGATATCCCACCATGGCGCCCAGTGCCAAGAACAATTGTATGGTCTTACTGAATTGTCAGCATTACACAATTATAATTCATCAGAACTGCTACGCACCGGTCTTCGTCGACGACATCCTTGCCAATGGTACACGGTCGTCGGTTTTAAAGTGCCAAGGAACACGGTATTTCGCTTTCCTCGTGGTGCCCAAACTCCTCATTCTCACGTTGATATTGCCTCGTGTCTTTGGCGCTTATTCACTCAGTTCCAGCTATGTGACTTCGTCGCGACGACTATGCAGACAGTTGACATCCGTGAAACATTCCCCCGTCTCTAGAGGCAGTCTGCGATTACCTGTCAATCTTGCAGCATTCAGTTTCCGACCTGCATTGGCCCAACCCGCGACATACCTTGCACAGAATATGCGTGCATTCCAGGACATGCCTCCTGTTGGAGCATTCATACTTCAGAAGAATGTTCTCCACAAGATGGGAGATGAATGTATGTTGGTCACCACCCGAACTCGGACCATCTTACACTCCTACGCATATGTATCCGCGTTTTTGAAGCAGCTCCCGCTCACTCCTCCGGACATCGGACGAGTGAATGTCCCAGATGTATGTATGTGTCTCTCCTGGGCTTGCATTGTTGGCTCGCACATACCCTTGCTGACGCCAGCAACGCCTTTGGACACTTGATAACAAGTTCCTGGATTCAGTATGGGTAGGCTGTGCCACAGCCGTCCGCATGAAAGTCACAGAGTGCTACGCTGAGTTGTCGGAAGCGGATCCTACCAATGCGGTAAGCGGACCAGGGTGACCGAGTGGACATCTCGTTCTTATGCCTTTCCCTTCAAAGCAATATGCAAGCGCCGTATTTTGATATTCTTATGACAAGCATGATTGACAATCTGGTTCACGAACTATCTCTACTTCTTCAACCGATGTTGAAGGCAGGCTCAGGCTGGCAGACATTTACGCAGGATGCAACCAGTATGCTTCCATCCGGCTGGACTATCGACACTGATAAATGGTCAGATGAGTATTCTCTGCAATCACTGATCGACGTCTTGTTCGCACCACAAAACCTATCCTGCGTTCCGCAAACAGCAGCAATGACCCACACTGCCAACGACCTCGCGCTCTCGATTAAGACAGTCTTCAAGGTGATTGATATGACGGACGGCGATGATTCCGAGTCACTCGTTGGATACATCTTGGAATCGCCGTGGGTACACGGTATAGTGTTAAGCTCGCTGGTACCTCGGTCTGCTTTGACGTTGATCTCGCGTAGTGTAAAAGACACAGCGCACGACGCACAGCTTTCGACAGCTTCTCTTGCAAATTCTCCTAGTCCGAAAAACATTGGGATGCCTACCGAGCTTGCAGCGGAGGCGCGCGCTTGGGCCCTGGTCAAATTGGGTTGGTGCCCCGTGCCCACCTTTCAGCGCGTGGACATTTGTACGATCAGGTAGAGTTCCCCGTCACTGACAACATGGATAAAAGGTGCATCGCTGGTTGGCTGCTGTGTCATGCACAAGCTCAACGTGTCCTTTCCTTTATTGGACCTTTACATGACTCTACTCCCGTCTCCGTCTACACGGCTGTAAACTACCGCGAAGATGACATCAGTCTGTGCCCTCTTTCTCCCTTTCATTCCTACACATCCTGTTTCGCGGTCTGAGTGAACGACTCGTGTTCCTCCCCGCCCTCTTCGTCCGCATCCCTGGCTTGCCAAGGCCATGTACTTTTACCTCCACGTCGCTCTTCCATCTTCTGGTGCCTGTCCATTTGCCCATCCTCGCTGCATGTCTTCCCTCGTTTACTTCCAAACCGCGCTATGTCCGTCGTTTCGGGTAGACCGTCGCCCTACCCTCATGCTCGAGACCCTCCCCAAGGGTATCGAAGTAGAGTGCATCCTTAGAAACGTGGCCGGCACCCGCAAGAGAGGCTTCGTCGACGTGGGAGTCTTTTCCATGGGTATCGACGTCAATGCACTGCGGGAGAAGAGATATGCTTGATTTCTCGCGCGACAGACCCATGTTGAGGTCGACTTGAACCTAATGTTCACCATTGGGTTCAGCTTCCGAGATAGCGATATGCTGGCATGAAGATGACTCAAGTTCGCCGGTGAGATAAGCTTGACGAGGCCAAGGGCCGTGTCTTTGACCGACACAGGGCGTCATGCATGAGATTGAGGCTTTTGACCAATATTAGAAAGAGTTGTAGCGAAGGGGAGCGTGTCGACAGTGCAAGCAACTACATTTCTGACATATCTGCGAGCCAGAGGTCGTTTTTATCCAGGTTGCGGTGCAAACG
>QFEL01000297.1:8526-19898 GCA_003316195.1 Neoboletus brunneissimus | reverse complement strand
ACGCATTGGATGAGGAGCACTCGCGTCCGTCTGTCATGCTGGTCGCGGGTCACGGGGACAAGGAGGCCCCGGAAGCGTGGACGCGGTATCTAGCTGCCACGTACAAGAACACCAAGGTCAAGACGTTTCATAGTGGTCATATCGGTGCTTTGTACCACCTGGATGAAGTTTGGGCAGAATTTTTGGCCGGGGTAGAGTAGAACTGGTCGCTGAACAAACACAAGTGTATATAAACCGATTGGAGTTACAAGGTGTCGCAAAACAAATCAACAAAATGAGGTATCGCAAATAGCCAATGAACGCAAGTAAATGAAAGCACTGTTGATCAATCATGAAGTTCCAACTCTCTTCTGATTATCTCTCTGACTTCCCTGATCCCTCCTGCCTCTCGTTTGACTCTCCGTGGACTTCGGGTAAGCAACTGCTCTGCACTGTTCAAACGTGCTTTGGATCCAGGGCTTGCAGGCGGGCCATTTCCAAATAATTTCGATCCAGGGCTAGGGGGTGGGGCCATTTTGCTTCCCGACGACTTTGTTGGGCTCGAGGAATCCTGTTTCGCAGAACCTTCGGTGGTGTCCAAAGTCGATGCGGTAGGAGGCATTTCGAACCACTCATTGCCGTTAATGTCAAGCTGTTTGAGGAAGAACGGACAGAGCGTCGTAAGCAACTTCAGGGACTCAGAGGCTTCTGATGTGGACATCGGGACGGGGGATGACTTTACGACGGCAGCTATGACCTCGCTGGCGGGGAGAGCCTTGCGCTTACGCGTAGTTGGGGTTGCGGTCGACCCAACGGGAGATGAGAACAACCTGGTGATGTCAACACGTAGAACGCTGATAAACATGCTTTGCACTTACATCCAAGTACTTTCGGCAACACCACCGAGACGACCGAGTAAGCAACGTCGCCGGATCTCTTCCTGACCCATTTTCTGAATCTGATCTCTGGTGAGTTTACCGCCGACGACTTGGGCACTCTTTGCTTTGACAGGGGAGGAGGTCAATGATTTGAGGCGGACGCGATCATATAGCGCTTGGCGTCGGGAAGTACTTGGAGTGGGTGGTGCCGTCTGGGCATCGGGGCCACGCTGATGAACGGGCGTGGTGGGCAGTGCGTCGGATTCGTCGGATTCGAGACGACGTCTACGAGCAGGAGTCTGTGGAGTGAGGAGTCCCGCAAGAGGATCGGCACGCTTGAGCCGAGAGGACGGGGTGCGAAGGAGCGAGGTGGAGGATTTCGATGGCGAAGCCTCGCTGGAGTGGGTTTTCGCGATCGGAAAGGGAACCGGGAATTCGCGAGGTGCGCTCGTGGTTTTTCCGGAGAGTTTGGAAGGGGACTTGGAGGGGGAGGAGGGGGAGGAGGGAAGAATGTTTGCAAGGATGGCTGCACCCTTTGGAGATGCGGACGCAAGCACGCGGGTGAGGGACGAAGGCTGGGTGGCGTGAACGGCGAGTTGAGGCAAGTCTGCCAAGGGCACATTTGGGATTGGGGTGGTATCGGAATGGTTCTGGGAAGAGACAGGTGAGCTGGGAAGGGGCAGGGAAAGGAGGGAAAGGAGTACATGGACCCACGACTCGAGCTTTGAACGGAGCTCTGCGCGTCGCTTATCTGCATCGGCGGTCCACCTTGCGACTGCGGCCATGCCACCGGTCATGCCCTTGTCGATGTCCATCTCGACCTCGATGCCGATGCCATATACGGGGACGCGTTTTCCGGCAGTCTTTGAGTAGTGCGAGGTCGGACTGATGACGAAGCCCATTGAGCCGCGCGTCCAGTCCCGTTGGGGTGGAGTGAGGAACGGATTGGGGTCGTCTTGCGAGGCAGGGGCGGGGAGGGATGCAGGGTCCCACTCCCAGAGCCAGCAGAGACGCTTGAGGTCGTCCTCGGCGCATCTGGTGGAGAAGCCAGCGTAGGTGGTGATGGAGATGTGGTTGAGTACGTTGCGGAGGATGCCGGTGTGCTCCGAGGGTGCGACGGCACATGTGGCGAGGGCGTGCGAGAGGGCGTGCTGGAGGGCAGCGTGGGTGGTGTCGAGTCGTGCGAGGTGGGTGGGAAGCGAGCGTGCGGGTGAGCGGGGTGGAGAGGGGTATCTGACTCTGGGTCTCTTTGGTGTCGCATCGTCGTCTGAGCTGGCGCAGACGCGTTTCTTTCGGGGCGAGACGCGGAGGGCGGTGTAGAGGGACATGAACAAGCGGCGAGGACGAGGCGTGTGTGATCGCGACACGGGGCACGTGACACCCCCACTCTTAACGCCTCCTCGCCCGTGCGTGCACGTCAACACCGACCATGGATGGCCATCCGCTGTGAGTCCCCGTCCCCCTCGCTCGCCCCGCTCACCTCCACCCACAGCCGCACTTCGCTCTTTCGCCTGTCGTGTACGTCTCCTCCCCCTCTCGGCACCCCCTCTCATGCCGACATCCTAACTTAGCCGAAATTGATGCCCTCCTCGTCAAAGAACGCGACTACACCGCACGTATCGACGAACTCTCCACCAGCCTGGGTGCCTTCCGTGCAGCCTACACCAGCTCCCAGGACGAGGTCAAACGAAAAACAGAGCAAGCTGCCGTCCTCCTCGCAGAACTCAATGCGTTAAAGGTCTCTCCCTCTCCACTATCTTCCGCTCCCCCTCACCCCTATCCCCAGGCCCATGAGAAACGCGTCATCTGTCTCTTGGATGGCGACGGAACTATCTTCTCCCCCGACCTCATCACCCAGGGCCAGGAAGGCGGCCTCGAGGCTGCCAGGCTGTTGACCGAAAGGGTACGCTACTGCCTCGCCTCGGACCTCGGTCACGAAAAATTCCACCTCTGGGTCTATCTATTTTATAACAAACGTGGTCTTCTCGAAACCTTTGCTAGAGTCGGCCTTTCGGCGGCTAAACAAAGGTTTGATGACTTTATCATTGGCTTCAATCAAGCTGCCGAGCGCTTCCTCATGGTCGACGTCGGCGGTAGCAAGGAGGCCGCTGATGCTAAAATTAAAGGTTGTTTGCTATTCTCTACTTTCAGACGCCATCCCTTTCCTCACCCCCCACGCATTCCACCGCAGTTCATCTCGAAGATAATATTCGCCTTCCCCAGACCCATAAAATTATATTCGGAGGTACCCGTCTTCCCTTCCCCTTCCTTCCCCATCCCATAACTCTTCCCTAGGATCCCATGACAATGGATACGTCAATGTCCTTCGTTCAGTCATTACTGAAGGTTTTCGTGACAAACTCATTCTAATCCCTGGTTACTCCGACGTCGCCATCGACATTAAAGCACTCGGACTTCCCGAACTTCGCGTCCCAAATTTATTCATCTCTTCCAAACTCGTTCCCCCCTCTTACACATCAATTGCTTCCGGTCCACCTCCTGGCCTATCTCTCACTCCCAGGATAGCACCATCAAATGCCCAGATATCCAATTCATCATCAACATCAATAACACCAGCTCACCCTCCAGATATTTCCAACTCCACCCCTAGACGTAACTCAATTCAAAGTTATAAATCGGCTCTCCAATCCAGCCGCAATGATCCCGTTCCATATGAACCCAGCGACAGCAGTGGTTCCATAGACGCAAATGAAGCCCATCCAGCGCAACTCATTCAGTTTACTCGCAGGTTGTCGTCGCCAGGGAAACAACGGCGTCTCAACCCCAAAGTAGTTGAGTTCCTTTCCTTGTGCCAATCTTGATTGACTGAGCCCTTGACGACCTCGATCAGCCCTTATCGAAGCGTTTGTTCATCCGCACCAATCATTCATTTTGAATGCTGACCCGTGGCTACAGATAGCCCCGCACCTTGCACTCTGTTTTACCTTGCGCAATGCCGACATGGATCAGACTGCAAATACGCTCATGACTATATCCTTGAGGAAGAACACTATCAAGAGTTAAAAGACAACGCTAAAAAGACACCTTGCAAGGTCACCAACGAGGGTCTGCTCTCTCTCCTTCATCCCTCCCCTTTGCTTCTCATCCGGTTTCATAGGTGGAATCTGTGCATTTGGCGATGACTGTGTGTATGGACACGTGTGCCCCCAAGGAACTACATGTTACTACCTCAAACAGGGGAAATGCAAGTTTCAAGCTGGTCGGTATTCAGTTACGTCATGGAACAGCTCCCTTAGACCTTGTACTTTTAGCTGGAATGCACTGGCGACCGAACACTTGAATTCATCCTCGCTCGCTTACCGAGGCTATGGCGTTGAGTGGTTATATGGCGTCGAGATCTCTGCCCGCGTGCCAAGTTATTTGTACATATATGAACTTCACCAAATTTTTTTGTTTGTTTTTTTCTCAGGGTTCGAACGCGGCGAGGTTAATGAACACGTCAACGTTGACGGAACTTTCCATTGACGTACTCGACCATAATTCGCGGCGTTGGGCGAACCGAGAATTGTGCAATGGCAGGTTCGCGTGACTCGGTCATCTTTACTGAAATTGTGTCATCTTCTCCAGCTCGAGCTCCAGATGGCCTTCCCTTATCGGCCGGCAAAAAGTCCGCGATCTAGCCTGATTAACTACTCATAGACGCTGGCCATCGTTGTGGCTTCCATTCTTTAAAAAGGGTCGCCCTGCTTTCGCCCGCTATTTTCTTTTCACCCTGCTTGCCTTTATTATGGCAACTCCCCAGGTCACCGAGGTCAGCCAACAGGCTTGGTAAGTGTAGTAAATCCTGAGTATTGTGCTACAGGCCTTAATTCGACGGTCTCGTTCTCTCCTTGCAAGGGATGAGACGATCACGCGACTGTTGAGTATGTCTCATACGTCAAACCCCACTTCAGGCATGCTAACCCGTCTCGACAGCCCTCTCCTCGACGACAATTAAGCGAAACGTCGATCTGGAGAACCGTCTAGCAGAGCTAGAAGTTGAGCTAGCCGTATGGAAGCAAGCTCACGCTACAGCGCTCGAGGGGGCGGAACGAGAGGCAAAAACTCTTAAAGGAAGGCTTGCCTCTCTCAACAGTCAAGTTGCATCCATGGAGTCCCTGATGGTTCGTCTTTTTCGTGACACGTTGATAGATTTGTCTCATCGTCGCTGCCGAACAGAGCCAGAGCTTGTTAATCCTCTGTGTCGTCGACGGTGATGCTTGTGTATTTACCGAGGCCCTCCTCAGGCAAGGGCATGAAGGCGGTCGCTTGGCTGCTCAACAGCTGACCAAGGCAGTTGCCGACCATTTAACCAGCCAAGACATCCGCGTTTTGGGGCAGCTGTCCTTTTGGGTTACCATTTATTATAACAGGATAGGACTCGCCAGCGTTCTCGAGCGCCATCAAATATGCACCCCCGAACAGTTGGAGGCCTTCACAATGGGCTTTAGCCAGGCGTCCCCACGATTCTTGCTGGTGGATGTCGGGTATGGTAAAGATGCCACATTTACAAAGATAACGGGTCTGTCGCGTGTTTTTTGTGTTTCGCATGCTCTGTTGAATCTAGGATCAAAGAATATCTGCAAACCTACATTCGTTTTCCACAGACACAGCGGATCTTCCTTGCTGGTGAGACGCTCCGTAGCAGCCAGTTGGCGAGTGAATGACGCAGATACAGGTGGTTCCGATAGTGCATACGCGTCGACAATTGCCACACTCCAGAGCGACGGGTTGGTGGGCAAGCTGACATTCCTTGAAGCATCGGGCGCTTGTGCGAACCAATCTCGCCTCCGCTTGCCTACCTTGTATATCGACAATTTATTCATGACCCATCAAGCCACACCGCCCCCCAGCGCCACACATCATCCCCCTCCTTTGAATGTCACTGGTCTCAGTCCCTCTCACATGACGGGTGGTTTGCCAACACCACGTTCTCCCCCCAGTGTACCAACACCCTCGACTGGCAAGTTGATTGACCCCAATTTGGCAAGTAAATGACTGGTACTCGAGGTCATCGTGCTAATGGGCATTGATTTGTACAATAGCCGCTTCACAAACGTCCGTCGATGGTCTCTTTCCTGGGGTATACCGGATTGACACGCACCTAAGCAGATTCTCCTCCCCCTTGTAATGAATTTTACCTGATGTCCTGCACTAAAGGCGTAAGTATGCAATATTACTGGACGTTGGTCTGAGGCTAAAGTACGCGTATAGGGGACCTGTAAATACTCACACGACTACGTTCTGACCCCGGATCAATTGGCGACGTTGGCTTCCAATGCCAAAAAAGCCCCCTGTAACTTTCTTAAAAATGGTATGGGGCCCAACGCACGAACGTGGCACGTTTACTCACATGCACCAGGGCTCCAATGCCCACATGGCGATCGCTGTTGCTGGGGCCATACTTGCCCGAATGGTTCTAAATGCTTTCACCTGAGCAAAGGCAAATGTTGGTTTAAAGGTGGTACGTGTGTCGCATGAAATCAGGTTATGCATGCATTCAGCGATGTGCTTTTGGCTAGAGGGCATGCACGACGTCGCCTCGCCGCAACTGTCAAACTCCTTTGATACCCTCCAGTAGTGTTGCGAGAACACACCTGCCTTCGTGCATTGCTTGCGTCCTTTTCGGATCTCATGTTCGTGCTTTTAAGGCGTCCACTCTTTTTCAGCTATTGTGCAGATATGTGTACCGTCACGGTTATACCACTTTCGCTCGTTTTCTTGATGCGTGTAGTACCGGACTTGCTTTCTTGTTTTTTTTGCAATAGCAATTTAGTCGTAACCGATGCCGGCTATGTTGTGTGATTACAGTCGTGTGAAATCGATGATAACGACCAGCAACGCAGATTCAACGCGCTTTGCCACCCTTGCTCTCTCCCAACATGGCTTCGGTCAGTCCCCATCTCCACTTCCTCGTCATTGACTCACCAAATCCTCCCCTAGCACGAAGAACAGGACGATCTCAAGCCATCCGTCACCCCAGGTAGGTCAACCGTGCCACGCAGGCAGCCACGAGTTCCATCTGATCCCGATTTCCAGGCTACAAGCCAACCGCTGCAAAGACCGCCGAAGAGTACGCCAAACTAGATGCCGAGGACGAAAGTCTCGCACGCTGGAAAGCCAGTCTGGGCATCGTCCCGGGTGCATCCCCTGGCGACACCAGTCTTCCAAAGGTAGCGCCGTTCACATCGTCCATCGGGTGGCACTCGTATACAACGCGTTTCTATCAGGTTGCTGTCCTAACTCTTGAACTCGACTCCCCCACGCTGCCTCCAGGCAAGAAGATCATCTTCAACCTCGCGGACACGGCAAAGCTTGCAGATACCAAGAAGAACCCCATCATCATCAAGGAGGGTGTCGAGTACAAGTGTGTATCATTCTCCTCGCCGTCATCATCCATCTCACATGTCGTCAGTGTGCGCATCACGTTCAAAGTAAACCACTCGATCATTTCGGTACGATCCTTGTTTATTCAGATCTCGCAGTGGATATGCTCACAGGAGCCAATAGGGTGTCCGTTATTTGCAAGTCGTGAAGAGAGCTGGTGTCGCTGGTGAGAACACACATACTTGGTAAATGATCCGTTCGCTCACCTATATTTAGTGGACAAGTTAGAGCAGATGCTTGGTTCTTATGGCCCCCATCCCAACGGAGAGGCATACACCAAAAACTTTGATCCAGAAGAGTCGCCATCAGGCACTCTCGCTCGCATGGGCTCTTTTAATGTCAGGAGTCGTGTCATCGACGATGATGGTGAAGTCTATGCTGGTATGTCCCCCGATTCTCCCAAGAATTGCCCGGATTTTGACGTGCAGAGTGGACAGACTGGGAATGGTCTTTCAAGCTCGCGAAAGAGTGGTGAACAGTTGGCATCACTTTTTTCCCCTAGTTCCTACATCATTCTTGGGCATCCTTTGCATACTACAACTCCTTATTTTTCCTGCATGTACTCCCCTCATTCCCCGGTTCTGTATGTTTAAGAGTAGTGTCTGGCTGTCACCCGTTTCATTTGTTTTTGACCCTAACGCGGACTCGTAACTGTCCCGTGGGATACGCCCAAGCTTGTGCACAGACAGCGTCAGTGACGACATGTCCGCCTTGCTGGCAAGTAGGCTTGCCCGGAAATCCTTGCGAACGGGTTCGCTGTCGTGGTCCACGCGAAACCTGTTACTTCTTCGCAGTCCAAAGTCCTGCCTTGCAGCAAGACCAAGCACCGCCGTCGCACCGAGACCTCTCGTTCGTTATACTTCCAGCGTTACCCGGACCCCTCCGACAACATGGATCGACCGCTTCCCAGCGAACGTACGACCGTATATCTATCTAACTAGGATTGACAAGCCCATCGGAACACTCTTACTCTTCTATCCGTGCAGTGCGTCTTTTTTTTTCTGTTTTTCCCCACTCAAACGCCATATGTATCCCAGCGTGGTCTATCACAATGGCTTCCTACGCGCACGGAGTGCCGCTCACGACCTCGTTGACATACCTCGGTCTATTCGGTCTCGGCGCTTTCGTGATGCGAGGCGCAGGCTGCACCATCAACGATATGTGGGACAAGAATCTCGACAAGGCAGTCGGTCAGCCCATTCTCCCCCCTTCCCCCCTCCCCACATGACTTTTTTCAGAGAGGACCCGCACACGGCCACTCGCGCGAGGTGATATCACGCGCCGCCAAGCGCTCGTCTTCCTCGCGGGACAATTAACGGTCGGATTAGGCGTCTTGCTACAGCTGAACACCTACAGGTACGCGAGTCCTCCGTCGCGCGATTCTTTCCCTCCGTGTACATTTATCTATCTCTCCATCTCCATCTAAATCTACAGCCAATTAACCATCTAACGGTCTATATATACATATCCTTATTTTTATATACATATATGCATTCTAACTCCATTCTCCCGTAGTATCCTCCTCGGCGCCGCGTCCCTCTCCGTCGTCACCATATACCCATTCATGAAACGGATCACTTACTGGCCACAAGCTGTCCTCGGTACGTTCCGAACCGGTCAAAACCAGTTTCTCTCTCTCTCTCTTTGTTCCGTCTCCGATACTCACGGGGCGCCGAACGGATGATCAGGTTTGGCATTTAATTGGGGAGCACTCCTCGGCTGGTCTGCAGTTGCCGGAACCGTTGACTGGAGCGTTTGCTTACCCCTGTACGCGGGAGGGATATGCTGGACGTTGGTCTATGACAGCATTTACGCCCACCAAGTCAGTCTCACGCTCGTCACCCCGCAATGATCGTCTTACGATGTCCTTTTGAACAGGACAAGATCGACGACGTCAAGGTCGGCATTCGCTCCACGGCGCTGTTGTTTGGCGAACACACACGACCTATTTTGAGCGCGTTCTCAGCGTCGACCATGTCTCTCATCACCTATGCTGGCATTTTGAACGCTCAGGGTTCACCGTTCTATTTTGGCGTGGGTCTCGGGGCCGCACAACTCGCTAGGGTTCTTTGGTTCACGGATTTTGATAGCCGGCCAAGTTGCTGGCGAGGTTTCGTAGGTTGTGGGTGGTCCGGATTCTGGGTATGGATGGGGGCTTTCGTTGATCATGTGACCATGGCGGCAGGTGTGTCATGGTAAAAAAAAGACTTTGCTTCAACTAAGAGTAAAAACCATGCTAATAATGCAAAGGACACAAAACACTGGGCAGGAACTGCAAGGGATACAGATTTGAACAAGTAATAACACCAGAGATTGAAGATGTGCCAAGAACCCCAGTTAACGAGAATCAAGCCGCCATTTTCCGAGCCTTGAGCCATCCGTTGAACGTGACAACACAGAGTGCCCAACAGAATGCGAAGCATGTGATCGCAACCGCGACATTCAGAAACATCATCATGTCTTTTGGAAAAGGCCGATCAAAACGCTTGTATCGCGAGAGAGAGAGAGAAAAAGGCTGACCGTCACGCCCTTTCCGCATGGCTGCGAGAGTAACCTCTTCTGTGCTAAACATAAACATCAGACCACCACATGCCAGGAAGAAACTTCCCAGTGCTTCCGTCGGCGGCCGAGAAGGGAGCACAGAATTGGGTGGACCAAGCCAAAGGAAGAAATACGTCAAGCACCTAAGCGCCGAAAACGCAAGCAGAAGCCAACCCCATAGTTCATGGATCTGGACCTGTTCGCTGGTCAGACATAGTGAGTGGGCAATCACAACACCTGCCGGACTCTACCTGGAAGACATAGTTTTGCGCATGGGCACTCATGGCAGCGCCTGTGACACCGATGACCAGGGCCGGAAAAGGATTGAAGCTAGCTCTGTAGCTGGGTGGCTCGGCAATGCTGATAGAACGTGATGATCCTACGGCAGTTGTCGCGGAAGACGCTAGCCAACGCCGTACACGCCTAGACTCCATTCCCATCCCTACGAGACCAGCAAACCAAAACATGACCTTTGACGCGACAGCGAACATTGGGTAGGGCAGACGGCGAGCTGGTGGTTCTACGTACCGCAATGCTAATATGCTGTACTTGCTTCGTTGTGTACGGATCATCTGGTTTTGCCCCAAACCTCTCCATCCAGGTGTTGGTGATTCCATAGAGGAAGATCACACTGGATTCCACGAACTCTGCGGAGATGGTGTTGCCGATCGGCGAAATGTTCCATGCCCACCCCATCTCCGAGTGTGAGCCCAAGAAGCGAGCGAACGTAAACAGCCCGTAACACCAAAATATTCCACCCTCTGGGATAGAGAGGGTCAGGAAGACATTACGAAAACATTGTGTCTTTTTTTCTTACTAATGAGATGAGCAAGACACCCGTTGATGTAATTGTCGCGACAGCCACCCGTATAGATAACAACACCGGACAGGACCATCCCGAATGCAGCAAACACGAGGGATCTCTCGAGGGTGGCATAGGCGGCCTGTGCGATGCGACGGAGTAAAGGCTGTTTGGGAATAGGGACGTGGGTGACTACGATATCGCGGAGGGTGTCTTCAGAGTGCCTTGAAGATTGGGGAGAGTCGACGTCAAAAACGACGTGCTCGGATAGGGAGGAATGGCGACGTGCATGGGAGGATGCTAGTTTGACGTCATCGTATTCTTCGGGGTCTTCCGATACGAGCCCGGAATACTCTGACGAAGAGGGACACGTGTCTTGGTGGCCAAGAACCACTGAACGCCAGAATTGGTTCAAGGAGAGTTTAGATGGAGTTGTGTAGAAAGTATAGAGACGCGTGAAAAACCTGGCAATTTCGACGGCGGACAAAATTAGGCTGAGAAGCAAAACCAGGTAGCCGAGGAGGGAATGAGTCGAGCCTTCATACCTAACAGGGGGAAGGGTGAGGGGGGTGAGGGGGTGGTGGATTACGGCATGTTCGCTTACATGTCAGGTGTGAGCTTCCTGTAGAGACTGCTGGTAGCACAGCCGAGGGCGCAGAGGGCATAGAACGAGATCAGGGCCAAGCCGTGGCACGAATGCTTGGCGGAGCGGAGAGCGATTCCTGGGCATCACAATGTGATGTGAGTGGGGGAGGGGGGAAAGGACGAAGCATACCGGCAGGGAG
>QFEL01000291.1:920-13339 GCA_003316195.1 Neoboletus brunneissimus | reverse complement strand
AGTCTGTGCGCAGTAGGGTACATTACTTAAATGGCTAGCTAGTACACTTGTACCCTAGCTTAGCTTCCCGAATCTACCTCTTGAAGCTCATCTTTGCGCGATTCGACTTCGCCTGTCACTGGACCAGCTAGTCCCTTTGCATCCCCTGTACTCGACAATAAGGCCTTAGACCTGAGTCGACCGGAACCCCGGACCTCTGATCCCGGCTCCCACCTGCATCCCCACCTCTTACCACCTCGTACTTCATCTCTACCCCTTCACCTTCACCTCGTTCTCTAGAGGCTTCTACCCTTCGGGTCTACGGTCACCTTACCCTAGGTCGAACCGTAACAGTTCCCTGGTTTCTTCTAATGCTACTTCTACCTCCTTATGGCTTTTTCCCATTTGTTGTGCGAACTCTCCTCCTAGATTGGATGCCTTTCCTTCGAAGCCCATGCGGGGGGCGTAGTTGCGGGTGATAGCGAAGGGAATGGTTCTGGTAGCAGTGGAGAGAGAGTTGTTATGGTGGAATTGCGCCATTTTGATCCAATCTGCCCATTCTTCCTGGCGCTTTGATATGTAAGCGCGGAGATACTGTTCCAATTCCCGATTTATCCTCTCGGTTTGGCCATCAGTTTGGGGGTGGTACGCGGTCGACACCTTTTGGGATATGCCCAGAAGTTTACATAGCTGGGTAGTAAAGTCTGAAACAAATTGGGGTCCTCTATCGGAAACTATCATAGAGGGGAGTCCGTGTATACACCAAACGTTGTCCCTGAATAGTATAGCTAAATCTTTTGAAGAGACAGTATCGTAACAAGGAATGAAAATAACTTCTTTGGAGAAGTGGTCTACCACCACGCAAATAGCCGTAAATGAGTGAGAGGGTGGTAGTCCGGTAATGAAATCTACAGATAAATCTTCCCAGGGGTGTTTGGCCACTGGGAGAGGCATGAGTTTGCCTGCGGGGGCCTTGGTCTTTCCTTTGGAAAGGGCGCACGCTTGGCAGCTTTCTACGTAATTTTTTACATCTTTTGTTACACCGGGCCATGAAAAGTATCGTGTAAGAAGGTGAATGGTGCGTCCTTGTCCGGAATGTCCGCCAATTGGAGAACCGTGGCATAGGTTAAGAAGTTGTATACGTAAAGGTTCGGGTACGAATATTTTGTTTTTGTGGTTTTTGAATATTTTTTGTTCAGAATCAAAAGTATAGTCAAGAATAGAATCTGTTCCCATAGAACTAGATTCTGTTTGTAAAGTATCGAAAAAGTTGGAAGATAGAGAAATGTTTTTAATGAAGACGGAAGGTGGTAATACAGTAATATTTTCGTTGTGATTTGGTACAGCGTCCCCGTGATCTGGTCGTCGTGAGAGGGCATCGGCTCGTCCATTACTAGATCCGGGTTTATATATGAATAGATAATTGAACTCTTGGAGGAGTGCGTGCCATCGAGCTTGGCGTCCAGATAGAGTTTGCGGCTTTTTCCAGTATTCGAGATTCTTGTGATCTGTCCAAATCTCGAAACTTTCTCTACCGATTAGGTAGTGCCTCCATTCTTCTAATGCTCTAATGACGGCTAAGAGTTCTTTGTTGTAAATAGGGTAATTTCTTTCGGCGCTATCGAAGGAGTGTGAAATAAAGGCGCAAGGGCGCCATAATCCGTCGTCACATTTTATTGAGAGGACTGCTCCGGTGGCTATATCCGAAGCGTCAGTTTCGACTCGCATTTCCTTATTTCGGTCAGGATAAGCAAGGAGTGGTGCTGTTCGGAATTTTCCTTTTAGCGTTTAGAATGCCGTTTCTTGAGCCGCTCCCCACGTAAACAGAGTATCTTTTTTGGTAAGATCGTTTAGGGGGCGTGCGATCTCGGCAAATCCTTCGATGAAGCGACGATAATAATTACAGAGTCCGAGGAATCCTTGCAGTTGTTTTAGGCGCGTGGGAGTGGGCCAATCCAGTACTCCTGACACCTTCTTCTCCTGCATTTCTACCCCCTCTTTAGATACTACCATCCCTAAAAAGTCCACCTTTTCCTGCGAGAAAAAGCATTTTTCTGGTTTTACATACAAATCATTGTTCCTGAGTCTGTGAAGAACTTCTTTTACAAAGTCCTCGTGTTCTTTGCGACTTTTCCCTTTAGTAAATATCATACAGTCGTCGATGTAGATTACGAGTACCATGTACATATCGTTGAATATATCGTTCATCATTTGCTGGAAAGTAGGGGGTGAGTTAGTCATCCCGAAATACATTACGACCGGTTCATATGATCCAATGGGGGTAACGAATGCCCCTTTCCACTCATCGCCTTCTTTGATGCGTACATTATTGTATCCCCATCGTAGATCTAGTGTGGTGAAAAGATCTGCGTCCTTAAGATGATCGATCAAAGTGGAAATTAGTGGAAGTGGGTAGGCATTTTTAATAGTGCCTTCGTTTAGATATCGATAGTCCATTACTAGTCGTTTTTTACCGTCCTTTTTTGGAATGAAAAATACAGGGGCTGTTTGGGGGGATTTAGAGGGTCAAATATAGCCCTTCTTGAGTTCCTTATCAATGAACGTTCGGACTTTGTCCATTTCTTGGTCAGATAAAGGAATGACCCGACCCTTTTTTGGGACAAAATCAGGTTTTAGATCGATGGCATGATCCCAGGGTTTTCGTTCTGGCATGCGTTCCGATTCCTTTTCTGAAAATACATCTAAGAACTCGTGGTAGGTTTCAGGGACTTTTTCGGTTAGTCCTTCTTCTATTAAACGAATGGAAGTGCGTTCTGATGGGGCGGACGGTGATACTGCGATCGGTCCGTGTCCCATCATTTTGCAATAAGTTGTGCATCAGGGGAAGGAAATAGTTTTGTGGACCCAGTCCACATCAGGATTGTGGCGATATAGCCAATCATAGCCGATAATGAGGCGGTGAGTGCCTAGTTTGGAAACGTAGGCATCAATCACCTCCGAATGTCCTTCTACTGTAATAATTAAAGTAACTCCTTTTGTGACTTGGCCTATTGCTCCTTGAGAGCCGTCAGCGTTGTGCACAGTAATAGGTCTAGGAATATTATAATAAGGAATTCCTTGTCATATCATGTATTGTTCATCGATGAAGGTGTGAGAGGCACCAGAGTCGAGAAGAGCCTGAACGTGTTGGTTATGCCATTGACCTTCCTTTTTGACTTTGATGGTAGTATTAAGCGAAAGTTCACCGCTGTGAGAAAGAGTGGTGTTGTTAATGGTTATACTTTGAGGGATTTGAAGAGAATTTTTGACTTGCCGTACAAGGGAATCAAGTACGCTATTTTTTAATTCCGGCGCCGCACTCGTGGGAGTCGCCCTTACGGAATGAGAATTGATTGTGGCAAATATGTCATCTAATGTACAGGTGGGAAAATCGGATTCGTTGCAGTCTACTAGGGTGTTTTCGTCCGTATCATCCAAATCCAGTGTATGACTACCAAGAGAAAGAAAAGAAGAAGAAGAATATTGTTCGCAAATGCCCTCATCATTTACGAACTCTGTCCTTTTAAAGAGTCCATAGCACGTTGCTTTGCCTCTACCTCAAACTTATCCCTATAGTATGCTTCGGCCTCTGCCGAGACAAAGCTTCCTTGTGACGTTGCTTGTTGGGCAATCGTCGGTGTAGGGACAGGCGGAAGGGGGCGTCCGGTATAGTGCTGAGCAACCTGTGCTTCAGCCGGGGGAGAATAGAATGACGAGTTTGGGACGAATGTCCCGGAATTGTAGTCCCAAATGTATTGCTGCCGGGTTTGGGGGCGAGGGGCCTGACGGTTGGGGTTGGTCGGACAATTAGGCCAAATGTGACCGACCTGTTGACACCCGTAGCAGGTACGATTGTCGGGACGAGAAGGCGGAGTGGTTTGTTGGACACTAATGTCCATTGGTGCTCCTCTTCCGGGTTGGGTGCCCGTCGGAGTAAAGCGCTGATTAGGCCCAGCATGAGGCACTGATGACGTATGGCCGTTAGGCCGTGGGGGTGGATAAAAGTATGGGCCCGTGGGTCGTGGAGGAGGAGGTTGTGGGAAGAAAGAACGAGTTGGGGGACCCCGCTCTATGGCCATTTGCTCAAAGGAGCGACCGACTTTCCTATATTGTTCCAATAGATTGTGGAACATTGTTGACGAACCATTCAGCTCTTGCTGTTGGTAAATTCTATAGTCTACCGCTTTCTTCAGTAAACTAACAGAGTGGTGATTGTCAACGTTTGCCTCTTTTACCAGGATTTCGTATTCCTGGAGGAAGATGTCGATTGACTTCCCGTTTTGACGTAGGGCTTCAAGACGTTTTAAGGCCTCGTGTTCCAGAACATCTATTCGGAAATATGCTTTGATGCTGGCCTGTATGTCTGCCCAAGTTGGCCAGGCCTTTTCTCCTAGTCTTCCCCGAGGTACTAGTGTTTCGGGGTTAACATCTTGTTTGTCCTCGTTTTCTAAGAACATTTCAAGGGAAAGTTGAGCGAAGCCGGCCGCCTTGTCCTCTAGGCGTGAAAGTACGGCGATGGTGCGAAGCTTGTTGGATTTCCATTCTTGGGCTTCTACCCATAACCGCAGCTTGACCCACCAAAGGCGGAACGTCTTCCTATCCCCATCCCAGGTTCCGGGGTCCTTTACTCTTTTGGTTACATTGTCTTTTTCCTTTTCCAAATTGAGATCGGCAATCCTTCTAACCAAACCGTCCAACGAATCTTGATCCATCTTGATAAGTCCTTACTGTCTGGTATCTTCCAACCAAACTCTGGGGACTTTGCAAACGAAGCGACGTAAAAAGTATTTCCTACTACGGAGGTAATATCTCCTTCTCCGGTAGGTTTCGTAATGCGTTCTCTGGGGGCCGCAGCGACCAGGAACAAAACTACACATAAACTAGGTAACTGATATCAACTGACGCTCTACCTCTCGAATTACTTCAAGGACTAACGGAACGAGATAGTCTCAGCCGTAACCCTATGGCGGGGGCTACGTCGATCTTCGCAAACAGAGCACGACCTCTGCGCGGATATCACCTCAAAGGAGGGAGATGGAAGGTATGTGTCTACTGATTCTAATCTCTGCTTCTTAGGCAGTCCCCTAAAAGCAGCGGGGGTAGAAGAAGTGAAAAAGTGTGAAGAGGAAGTCCTTTGGCCCTAGGATCCGGGTAGTGTACTAGTAGTCTAATCCAAGTGTTATAACCTTATAGGGACTAAGGTCTCGAACACTGGCCAGACTAACTTATAGCTTATACACCAGAAGCTCACGAGGGTAAGAAAGAGGAGTGGAGTAGTCAAGTGCCAATATCGCAACTGTTAGAATCCCAATAATCCCACAAGGCAAGAGACAATGCTCAGCCCGCTAGTAAGGTCTGAAGATCAGAAATGAAGTGGATTAGACTGGGGGTTCCAGTCGCAAGGTATCTACTTTATATAGGTTACAGGAGTGAGCATGGACCAGTCTTGGCATGGGAATTATTACGAATGATGATGAGTAATGTGGGAAAGATGAGTAAGAAAGAAGTAGTGCGTGAGAGAAGAGCGGAAATTAATAACACGCGCTGATGATGTCATGAATCTAGACCTGGTCATGTGATGTTCCCACAGTCACGTGCATGCATCGAGGAATGTTTGAAGGTAAAACAATGTGGAGATGTTAAGTGTAAAAAAGTGAAAAATAAGGTATATATTATTACAGTCATGTCCGCAGTGTGGACTGATACATTCCAGGGATTGCATTGTTTAACGGAATTGATGGTTACCTTAAGACGGGATGGCATAGCTATATACACAGTACCTTCACATATGCAATAGCTTTGCATAACTACAATCCACAACATTGAAACTGAAATGCACCTTCCACTGCATGTACCAGGCAATGCAAGCCCTCTCTCCTGCAACATCTCCTGCTCCATGCACGAGTAATCGACCAGAGAATGTGATCAGGGTCCCAGGTTCATAACACAACCTCAGGTGCTGACATGGAAATACCATATCCAACCCAGAGTAACGTCCAACTGTCAAGAGTTGATCGAACCACTCCACCTTTCCATTCATGTCCACATGGTATGGGCTGCACCGATTGACCATAATTGATGCTGTGTTGTAGGCTGATAGCCAGATCCGCAAAACATCTAACATCTCCTAGTCCTGCTCCACAATTGCTGTCTGCCAAAGCTTGATCATCACCTCTCAACCTAAGACATAAAGACGTGGATGCATGATACTCATAGTTGCGGAGAGCAATGCATGGGCGGCCTGCATGTCCAGCAACCATTTCTGGCATTCATCCTTAGTCTGTGGGTCTTTCAGATTGGCGGAGATTTGTATTTTACTGTTTTTGTGCTAGATACAATGTTTCAGCACATTCCCATTTCCTGGAAATGCATACCTACATTGTACCCCTGATGGAACCACCCTGGAGACATGTTGATTGTTCCCCGCAATTCCGCATCCACACGGAAGTATGTTATGTTTGTCCGCCATGGCTCCCCATTAGCAGATGATGTGATGCTTGATTGAAGGGTCTGCCGCAAATGTTGAGTGTGTTCCCAAATGCGCTCCTTGCTGATCTGTCAGGTAAATCCCCACTCTGTGGATGCGGAACTTACCTGGTTAGCATGACTGAGTAGGTCGGGCAGATACCATGCGATTATGTTGTCCTCTTCATCTACCAGCACCCGCGGTGTTTTTAACACACAGTAATCTTCAGATGGGTCATGAGCAGTGTCACAGAGTTCCTGTCCGAGATTGTCAATGAATTTGTGGGTGAATTGTGCTTCCGACAACGTGTTACGGTTTGACCAGGGGGTGGGCGACTGTAGACCCGAAGGTGATAGCTCAAGTCGAGGGTGTAGGGAGAGCAAAGGATCACCTATGGGCGGAGACGCAGGTAAGGGCGAGGATCGAAGGTCTGAGGCCCAGGTCAACTCAGGTCTAAGGCCTTGTTGTTGAGTACAAAGGATACGAGAGGCTTAGCTGGTCCAGTGACAGGCGAAAGCGAATCGCACAAAGGGTGAGCTTGTTTAGGAGTATATTCGGGAAGCTAAGCTAGAGTACAGGGAGACTAGCTAGTGGTTTAAATAGTGTACCCTACTGCACACAGACCGAGTCAGAAATGGTAGGTACAGGGCGAAGGGGAGCAAGTGCGCATGGTGTCCGAGCGGGGGTACTACAGCAAGGGCACGGAACAGAGGGAAATGGAGGCAGTACTCAGAGATGAAAGGCGGAGATGAAAGGGGCACTGCCCAGGGCGGAAGGGAAGGGTTCGGAAGAGAACCTGGGCGAGGCTGTGTAAGTTTAGAGTTTAAGATGAACAGGCACTGGTGGAGACTGGTGACGAGTCACGGTAAGATAAGTCACGTTAAGGATGAGTCGAAGGAGAAGGCATGGGCGAGAAGAATGTATTGTAGAGTAAGGAAAAAGAGTAGTCGTACAAATAGATTGTAACACAATGTGTTGAAGCTGGGGATCAGGTCTGCGGATAGTCTTTGTAAGCTTTGCAGAGCCTCAGTCATTCCAGATATAACACACAGGGGTTCTTCTGCACCTCTACCAGAGCACAGACAATATGATCTGCCTCCGCAACAACCGCTAGGGGGATCTGTATGTCAGGTATTACTGTGTTCGGTGGGTTCGAAGCATGAATGAAGGCCCGGTATCGCTGTTGCATGTAATCCACTATGATATCTACCAGTTTAATTGGCGTAGGGCATTCAACAGAAGGGGGGAATGAGTCTATTGTAGGGAGAAGCCTCACTATTGAGTGAGACAATAATATACATGTTCAGATGTTGTCATGACAACCAGCACTTGCCATCCCCGTCACCCATTACATTACCTCCACACCATTCCTAAGACACGCGGGCCTAATGGAATTACAAATTATATTGATTACAAGCGATGTATGTATAATTGATGGAGTATCTAAACCATGTCCGCCCATGCTGAATTCTGTACATACGTCGTGATTGATCTGCTCTAATCCGCCTCCGCTGGCATCTTCATTGCGGAGCATGGGGGAGGGTTTGTGGGGGGTGAGGGTGGTCATGTGGGGAATTTGGTGCTGTATGTGGGCAATGAGTTAGGTGCTGTTGGGATTGTGAGCTCGGTGGGACCCTATGTTGATTAATCACACACCGCATTTGACCAACCATCCACAATATGGGCTATTTCATTCTGGGCAGTCCGCAAAATGTCGATTTCATCCTTCAAAGGTGAACCTTTGGTCGCCAATTTCGTCAAATCTGCCTGCATCTCTTGTGATGCTTTCGCCAGTTGTGCGATGATCTCACATACGTGTTGATGCTGGAGCAGAATCTGGGTGCTTGAAACCCACAGTTGGTCAAGCTCTGCTTGAACCGCCTCGAATTCCAATAGTGATGTGTGATTCACTGTTGCCGGTGTGGAACATGTGCACACGGATTTGGCAATAGCTTTCAACATGCGTGAGGTCTTTCGCAGGGCCAGCGGAGGAGAGGAAGATCTGTTGTAAGTGTTGGCAAGCGGAATATTGGCAATGCGGGAGGGCCCTGAATCGCATGAAGGGGTTGGGGGGAGTGATTGTGACCCATGGGCTGCTGACTTATCACATCTCCGCCGGCTTTTCCTGCAGGCTCAACAGGCGCATCCATTTTCCTGACGATAGCAGTCAATGTTCTGCTCCACACACTGTCTGCACGGGATATCATATGCCCACTCAATGTTGGGCTCCTCAGAAGGGGCCTTCGTGTCCATTGGAGGCTGTTGTCTTGTGGTCATGGTGCAGAGTGGTTGACAGGGCCTGGATGCAGCTTTGGCGTGTTTCAGCTGTTCTCTCTGCTTATGTTCCTCTTTGACATAGCAGGTGTGTTCTGCCTCAGCAGATGTGGGCCGCCACAGCAGGAGCACCTTTGCACTCCTTTTGTAGTCAACCTCCTCTACCTTGATCACCACCTCATCCTCTGTCTCTGCACTCTCCTCTACTGTGATATTCCCCAACCCCGATCGTGGCAACTCACCCTGTGCTTCCTCCACATGGTCCCCCAGACAGGTGCGCACCCACCATGGATGGTTCTGCAGCACTGTAGGATCCTGAGCACAAATCTGGTGCCAATCAGGCCAGTTCTTGTTGTCCTTGATCCAAAAGTGATCCACTGCGATGAGCAAAGGTGGAATGCGCGTTGCATAATTGACCATTCTGTGTACATATTTCTAAACAATTCCTAGAGTCACAGAATGCTGAAATCAATCGTTAAACATACCATTTCTTTTGCGATCCTCTGCACCGCAACATCCCACCTATCTGCACTCAGGGCAACATTGGTGCGCAGGATCCATTCGATAGCATTATGAGAGACTATGAGGGCAGCGTTCGCAGTGGTGGAATTCATAATCGTAATATGAGCGTGGGTGTGGGACGTGTGCAAGTGGAAAGCAGTGGTGGATGTTGAAGTGAAAAGCGGTGATCCGTGGATTAAGCAAACACAATAATTCCCACACAGATAGTCAGCAACATGAACATTCAATTCCCATGCTCACTCTACATGATGCAGCGGAATTATCATGAGCCTGATCTCAGTGATTTGGCATGGATTAAGAAAACATGATCATTCACACCTAATTAATAATTAATAACATCAATCTGTGCTTGCAGTTCCCACAGTTGCGGGATCATATAGTGGAGTTGTCCCCCACAAACATCAAGGGGTCGTGAGTGGAACTGGAGTGGAATTGGAAGCAGATGGAGTGTGGCATATTCTGATGCTAGAATATACAAATATTGCAAATCCTCATGCAGATGACTGAAGGCATGAGGAGATGGGTGGTCTTTGCTAGAATTAAATAAGTAGAAAATGTACACATTTCCGCAATCTCAGCAGGTCCGTTCGCTTGACGTAGCACTCACCTGCTATTCATGCGTTGGTTCACTAGATTATACTGCAATACTGCCTGTCAAGGACGTGCAGTCCTACTGGCACATAGCGCGCTCATACCATTTGTCCTTGCACCCGCGCATGTGATGTAGCCTCCGATTACGATGCCTTTGAAGCTTCAGCGTGTCTGCTCATCAATATTATCTGTTACACATTTCATGCCACAGGCCTACTTGTATATAGTATACCCATCCAATTTCTTCTTGCGGGCCCATATGTGTGGTGTATTGCTTCGCCTTCAAGGTCTGGAATATTTGAGCGGATCGCTTCGAGGTAACACAGCACTATTTGAAGCACACTTCCCCATGTCCCTGAGTGATGGAGAACCTCATGGATGAACCTCTTGATTGATGTGATCCTGCACCCACTGAAGTTGTGGACAGGCAACAGGCTGGCTAGAATGTGATGGGAGTGACGAGATAATGGATGTGTGTTGTGTTGTTGGAGAGCCTGGAGAAAGTCTGAGTGTTGTGGAAAGTGACATGGGGTATACTGAGCATACGCAGGTATTCCGCATGTGCCACAGGGTATATATTCTGCCGCCTCCACTTGTCTATGTGGGCCTGCACATGCAGCATAGCATGCATCCCCTTTGCATGTGCGGGCCCGCTCAACCATAGTATCCTCCTTTCTATCAAGTCATGATGGGCCCATGCGTCTATATTACCCATGGCTCATTTCATGCAATGGGCCCGCTCGTATATGGTATATCCATCCCATCTCTTCTTGCGGGCCTGTACATGTGATTTATTGCTTCATCTTCAAGGTCTGGAATATTTGAGCGGATAGCTTCGAGGTAACACAATGCTGTTTGAAGTGCACTTCCCCATGTCCCTGAGTGATGGAGAACCTTGTGGATGAACCCTTTGATTGATGTGATCCTGCACCTGCTGAAGTTGTGGACAGGCAACAGGCTGGCTAGAATGTGATGGGAGTGACGAGATAACAGGTGTGTGTTGTGTCTCGGAGAGCTTGAAGAAAGTCTGAGTGTTGCGGAAAGTGACATGGGGTATACTGAGCATATGCAGGTATTCTGCATGTGCCACAGGGTATATATTCCTCCACCTCCGCTTGTCTATGCGGGCCTGCGCATGCGGCATAGCATGCATCCCCTTTGCATGTGCAGGCCCACTCAACCATAGTATCCTCCTTTCTATCAAGTCACGACGGGCCCGTGTGTCTATATTACCCATGGCTCATTTCATGCAACGGGCCCACCCACATATGGTATACTCATCCCATCTCTTTTTGTGGGCCTGTATGTGTGGTGTATTGCTTCGCCTTCAAGGTCTGGAATATTTGAGTGGATAGCTCTGCGGTAACACAGCGCTGTTTGAAGCACACTTCCCCATGTCCCTGAGTGATGGAGAACCTCGTGGATGAACCCTTTGATTGATGTGATCCCGCACCTGCTAAAGTTGTGGACAGGCAACGGGCTGGCTAGAATGTGATGGGAGTGACAAGGTAACTGGCATGTGCTGTGTTGTCGGAGAGGTCAGAGAGGGTGGCCGAATGTTGCAGGACGTGACGTGAAGTATATTGGGCCCACGCAGATAATCCGCACATGCCGCCTCCCATATTCCGCTGCCCCCATTTGTCTATGCGGACCCACATGCGTAGTGTAGCCTTCATCCCCTATGTATCATGTGCGGACTCGCCTGTAGATATTCCGCCACCGCCATGCATCTTTGGGTGCCATCACATGTGATGTAGCCTGCATCCCCTATGAGTATCCTGTGCAACCCCACTTCCATATATTTTGCTACATTGACCATCTATGTGCCCACACATGCGATGTAGTCTGCATTTTCCATGCCTTGGCGGACCTGCTTGTATATATTCCACAATCTCTATTTCTCCTTGCAGACCCATGCGGACCTGCTTGTACATATTCCACCACATTATGTATGCGATGCGCATGCAGACATGCATGTACATATTTCACATCCTCTCTCTGGCTATCTGTGTTCACACACAAAATGTAGTTTTCATTCCCTATTTATTTCCTGCGGACCCGCCTGCTTAAAGTCTGCTGCCTCACTGTGTCTATGTGCACTGATACCTGTGATGTCCCTTTGCATTCTGTAGAAACCCACAGCGCCCGCCCATATATATTCTGCTTTCTCTGTGTGTCCACATGTTCCCGCATGTGGTATCCTGTGCAGACCCCCCTGGATATATTCTGCTGCCTCCATTTGCCCACTCGGGCCCACACATGTAATGTAGACTCCATCCCATATCTGTGTGTGGGCCCACTCGACCATAGCATGCTCCTCCCTATCAAGCTCCACCAAGCCCACTCGTCTATAGTACCCATGGCTCATTTTATTTCACAGGCCCGCTTGTACATAGTATAGAGTCACCCTATATGGTATTGCAGGCCCGCACATGTGGATGTGTGATGCCTGCACGGGCCCACTTGTGCAAAGTCCACACACTCCATCCGTCCATGCGGGCCCGTACATATGATGTACTCTGCATCCTCCATATTTGTGCAGGTCCACTCATATATAGCCCATTCCCTCCGTCACCATACATGCAGG
>QFEL01000286.1:28038-50786 GCA_003316195.1 Neoboletus brunneissimus | reverse complement strand
GGGGTCCTTTAGCGCTGTTGGTCCCGACGTCCCGAGGGCATCCCGGAAGTAGAGACGTCCACGCTTGCAATTGCGTGCCCGACGTCGTTGTTGCTTCACCGGCATGCTCTACGATACGTGGGCTGAAATTCGATCTGACGTCCCTCCGATGTCGTACCAGCCGAGGTCGCGTATACGTACGTACCTCACATCAGCGCCGGAATTCCTTCCGCCCAGAGTAAGCATTCGGACGACCCGTCGTGCGAGACTTGCTTTGTTCTGTAGGGTGGACTCGTTCGAGGCGGGGTTGTCACGGCCACGTTTCAAATCCGGGGACGTCGTGATCGACATCCAGCAGAACCGTCTCACGCTGGCGCGCACGCCCACTACGCAACCGCTGTACGCAAACGTCACGCTTGAAACGTTTTCCCGTTGGGACAAAGCTATCATGATGCCTCCAGCGTGTTTTCGTGCCAAGCGACCAGAGCGTCTTTCCACACACACACGCGAGGGCCGCGATGGGAAAACGGTGTATCGACTTCGAGTCACGTTCCCCGAAAAGTGGGCCTCGTCGTGGTTCCGTTCAGACGGTCGGAGTGGTTCGGCTGGAGACGTGGGGGAATTGGCGGAAATACGTGGCGTGTAGTCGATGAACGTTTTCGGATACGTACCGTGATAGCCACTCGCTTCTTCAAAGTGTGACTTGGCAAAATGTCCGAATCGCAAGGGAGATCTTGGGCTGCAGTATGACAGTATAAAGATGCGGAAGTTCTAAGCATGATTACCCGGACATGTTGATGGCTACAGCGACCAGAGTGACTAACACTGACGTCGGCAGTGAGAGAGGATAAACGCGGAAACTTCTCATGGGAATGATATCACCTGAAGGCAAGGCGTGGATGGCCCATTCCTTGTGTGAAATTTCTAGCCAATGTATGTCCGCCCTATGACTTGTAAGTACGTCAGTGATATACATACTGATTCAGAAAGGGTGGCCCCTTACTGAGAGTTGTGCACACCACACAACATAAAAGGCATACCTTATCGCTCTCCTCCACCTCCGTTTCACGGATTGCGGTATATTGTCCGGGAACACCCGGCTCTCCATCGTATAGCACATCCATAGTCCATCCTTGAGTGTCGTGAGACATGTGTCGAAGAAGCCACTAATGTTTGAAAAACGATCTGGGAACTATGCTCAGACGCGGAGTGCTTTGAAGAAATTTCTTTGGCTTCCTTCGGGAACACCACTCGTGACATATACTCGAGCAAGCAGTTTCGAAGGTATTGGGCGTGGGTCACCCATGTTATTGGTGATGTCAATCGTTAGCGTCACAAAACGTACCAAAAGTCGCATCCCTCTCACGAAGAAAGGCGACCGGTGACCTCCCGTTCACGAACAACAATGTGGAAAGCGCTGTCTCTTTGTGTACCTCGGCCGTAGTGAGGGCGGCCACGCGTGGCGCGCGTTGTCCGGGCCCCAGGGCATAGATACCCACGTCCGTCAGTCGTGTGATGCAGAGTTGCACCCTTCCAGACGCCATTCCACTACCAAGCCGTTTCTGTAATACCAAGCAGCCACTGCCACGAACGTTGCTGCGGGGTTCTGCCAGTCTGCATCCAAGTAGTCATCCCAAAGGAGAGTGACGTGGATGATCAGCCGCTGAAGCACCGTATGTACGCACTCGTGACCCCACGCATGTGTATTTTTGGGCCAATGTTACACGCTCCAAGGCACCATCCAGGGTTCTGCTTCGGTCGCCCAGAAAGTATAACTCAGCCGAGCTCTATGACCTTTCCGAGGTCGCAAGCGTCAGTCAGCAGCCAAGAGTGCTTCCCAGGAACGTGCGAACATGCCGCGTAGTTTTTGCAAGATTATTCTGGTAAAACTTGAGTAGGACAGAGTCTCGTTGATTGAGATTCAATTCTTACCACCAGTACAGGTTGAGGTGACCGCGTCCACGATGCGGATGGTGGTTCTGAAGTGATTTACTTGTGGAACATAATAACTAGAGCAGAGTTGGCCTGTTCTGAGCGACCAGACCGGTAGAGGTAGACTCACATAGCACTGGATCAGACGTAGGAGACAATTCGCCACACTGATATCACTGATAGGGCTGTGGCTTAGAAATTAGCTGACAATATTAGCTGTAGGACTTGTCAAACCAGCGCCGCATTCTCACAGGCCTGTTCCCTCATACCACCATGTCCACCACACCCACCACTGATGACGCCGATCATGAAACGACGAGCTCATCGACATTCGTCCATACTCCTATACAGTTCGATTATGCTGTTACCCATGTGTTCTTTCCTCCCAAGCTTCCCAACGACAACGACTATACCTCGGAGAACGATCTTTCACTAGCTCGTCAAGTGTGTGCTGCTGCCCATGCTTATAGCGCACACGTCCAAGGGGCCTCTGAGCCTCAGTGGAATCACATCACAAGGATGCTAGACAACTTGCAATTATCCATCCACTCTGACCACCTGGAGAGAGGCCAGGTCATTTCACAGCTGCGTGGAATGCAGACAGGAGGTACGCTCACAGGTTCTTTATAGGCCCGTGCTGACAATCTACTATAGATATTCTTGTAATTTTCATCCGGGCCCAAAATGTTGCGGTTGTCGTTGCGAAGCAAGAGAACAGTACACTGTTCGAGTCCTTCGAGGTGTCCCCACCCATTGATGCTGTAGAGAAGACTGCAGGGTCTCTGATCTGCTCATATCCTGGATTGGCTGTCGAGACGCCGAACGAGGTGTTTGACGATGGGGACTTTCAATCGGCACTCGCCAGCTTTCTCTCTGGCCCCAATGCTGTCTACTCGGACCCCCCCTCTACTCCTCCCAGTCGCTCACAATATATTGCTGCATTTCTGATGCGCATCTCGCGAGGTGTTGGTTGCACCATTGATGCTCCTCGCATCACCAAGCGTGTTCGTGACGATGTTGTCCGGCGAGACCTAGAGAATAACTCAAGCGAGGTTGTTTGGCGTCGCTCGTCTCTTTGGCTTCTCATCAGGATCGCGATCCAGACCTCCGTCGATCGTTCTCCTCTTGGACGTGCTTCCTACAAACGATTCATACTGTTCTTCATATGCATCCTTGCAAAGGACACAAACAATACAAATCTTTCCAGCGATATGCTTCACTTAATGTCATCTAAAATCTTCCGACGTTCAAGAAAGCTCGGCACCTCTATCCCTGACTGGCTCTCCGACATGGCGATGAAGACATGTGCTTGTCTTCAAGACATCCTCAATGACAGGTGGATACCACTGAGCTCTCGCCCATCTCCATTTCGAAATCCTTCTCAGGAGGAACTCATCAGGGACACGTCGATTTCGCTCCAGGACAGCCATGAATACATTTCCAGCGCTCTCGCGAATTCTCGCCGCGAGCCCTTGCGTACTCCTTTCCATCCCAGCCATCATCGCCGGGGCACTATTGATGATTTCTTGTCGTCGGATGGAGCCTTTTTTGATGAGGCATATCATGCTGACCCTGACGTTACTCTCTATGACGTTGAGCAGTCGGTTGAGCGGGGTATTGATGATTGGTTTGCCTGCATCACGAATGCAGAGGAGGCATGCGTACGGCTCGAGATTCTGATGGATAAATACTTGACGAAGACTGCGTCTCGCAAAGCATGGGACCGAAATCCAGAAGATGACTCTATCATGTGCTTGACTGCGATCGAGCTTTTTGTTGCACTAGACAAGCTAGTTGTGAAGGAGATTCCCATGCTCGCCGACTATTCCCCTGAAATGCCGATACCTCCACTAGAAAATCTACTCCTGCGCAAGACAACCAGTCTTCATCGTCTTTCCCGTGCATACCGGTACCTTTCTGCGCGACACTCTCAATCACGTCCGGGATGGTCTATACTTTCGAACACATCCACCGGAGACAGATTCACCAATGACAGTTTCGCTGTCCGTTATTATGACCACTCCCCACATCTCCAGCAACTGACAGCTCGCATTGAATCTGACGCGATGGAAAAGGTCGGTGGACATGCCGGCCTGCAGCAAGAACCCAGTGGTTCTGCAAGTACCGGTGGCGGACACCAAGAAAATCGACAGGATCTATCTGGGAGACGTCGATCTGATGGCGCCGAGCCTTCTCCATCACCATTGCCCGCCTCGCCATTACACGCCAAAGTGGTCATCTTCGAGCTACAATGCCCGGCGTGTTTTCGTATCTGGCGTTCTGCCGCTTCCCGAATTCTGTATTATTTGTGCTGTTGCATTTATGATCATAACATCTTCGTTGAGGAGAGAGAAGACAATCTCCTTGCGCGTGTTCCTGCATTGCAGCCCTGCTTTGTCGAGCGCAAAGGGCCACCCCTCTCCTTCCAGGTCTACTTTGTCTATTTTTATCCAAAAGCACAATCTCGAAACAATCCAACATTACGTTATGCGATCCAACATCTCACACTCGGGCAGGGTGTCACAAGAGACCATCTCTCAATATGGCAGAAAAAGAAGTACTACAGTGATTTCTCGCTTTTGATGCGGCTTACACACATGCTTGAGAATCGGGCACTGTGGGATTATGTGAGGTCTACCTTGCACACAAGTTCCAATGATGTCTTGGCTGCTCAAATGCACTGTCCTGCGGATCTCTCCCTCGACGAATTCATCGCATTTGGAAACTTGCGGAGCGGTGGCTCGCTCCAGTGGCTCAACATCCTCAGGGGGTTGCGCAGTAGATCTCTCAACCTCCGTCGTCGTGATGTTCATTTTCTCTTGGCCCAGGCAGCCCTCCAAGTCGGACCATTTGATTTGGATACTGGAGTGTGGCTCTGGCATCGAGACCTTCAAGAATCCTCTTTTTGCGGTGCTCTTCTGGACGAGCTCAACACCTTGGTGATGGATGTTGGAGCTGACTCGATCGACGATGTCATGATGAGCACCATTTCTTTGTTGGTCACTCGCATACTGGCATCATGCCCCAGCGAACGCATATCGGAGCGAGCCATTGCACTTCTTCGGAGTGTGCGCAAAAAGACGTTCATCTGGGTGCAAGAGTTATCATATGACCTGGCAAAGGCACCTATGGATCAAGAACGCGGCGATCGCTTGCGGGACATGGCTGCCACTTGTCGGAGTGTGTTTGATGTTGACCCCACTACTCTCCACAAGCTAGTCCATTCTGCAGAGGACATCGACGCTATACTTTCTTGTGCCTTGTTGGTACACATGCTCCGCTATGAATGTATGTCTAATTCTTGGATGTCGAGAATCCTCTAAACTCAGCCAACTTCAATTTAGGCATTGCTGACAGCTACTCACGACTTCTCCTTCGACGAGACCGTCGTCTGGCTGTTGCCCTCGAGGGGATCTTGCAAGAGTTAATCCTCACCGACGCATCAGATTATGGAATTGACCTTGCAGTTCGCAGGATTTTCCCTACCCACGAGCCGAGTGCACGCAGATGGGAGCAGTTGCAGCATCCAAATGCACATTGGCTTACATGTAAAAACAAACAGACTGGCAATCATCCCTCGCAAACAGTGTACCTTAACCTACTCAATAGTGTGCTTCAAGTGGATGGTCAACCACTAGGTGGATTTCCCCGTGTGATTGGGGACTCGTCGGATTGCCGATATATTTTTGAGGATGTGGGTGCATGCTGCATTTTCTGATATTAACGACTTTCTTTAACTGTCATTTACAGCAAGGTTTCTTTGTCATACCATCCAATCTCCCAGGAATGGATTTCACGACCTTTGCGACAACATCCAAATACAAGGTATGTGTAACCCGTTCTACATGACATATGTAATCATGATGGCTTAAATATGTACAGCTGCACTTTTCACTTCGAGACGGTGATCTGGTGGTTCGAGCGCAATGCGACCAATCACATGACATCCTGGAGGTGATTCCTTCGAGAAAACTGCGGAAAGACCTTCCACCAGCACTCGTTAACGGTTATATTCACTGTTTGAATCTGTCTACAAATATCATTGAGATACGCCCTCTGGAACGGCGCTGGGAAGAATCATCAGAGAACTGGAGGATCGACTGCACACCTGGACAGTATCGTATCTACAAAGGTCGTGAGACCCTCGTGGACATCCGAAGCCCAACTTGGGGAATGATTTCGCAGTGTTTCGAGTGTCTCAACATCACTGACGAAGACTCGGAGAGCCAGTCCAACAATATCTTAATCACCGTGTCCCCCGTCGACTCTCCCCAACATGTATCAGTACTACGACTGTCTGTTGTGTTGCCCCGCTACAGCTTGTCTTTTTTTGTCAACGAAAGGGGAGAACTAGAATCCCGTGACTTCAAGGACATGATTTACGACGATGATCAATGTGTTGGGACACTGTTTGGTTTAGAGAACCTCCTCGTTCTCCGGCAAAAAACTCACCTTCCAGAGGATCTTATCCCAAGATGTGTCCTCGTACGGAGTGGCTTTCCTGAAACGTATGGCAATCATCAGGTTCGGATTACCAACAATTGGGTCTTCTTCCATCAATTTCCCGGTGAACCATTATATCACACTTATAACGTGGATACCGAATTGGGCTGCCTGATAGGGAATGGCAGCTTGACAAGCACGCAACATCTTGCATGCCTACATGCAATGACTAGCTGGAATAGGCCCGATCCACTCACAGGCAAAACGGGGGCTCAGGCAGCACTTTTTCTCTTGCAGTCGGCTGGGTGTCGGTCAATCATGAAACTCAGAGCTCTCGTTGACAACGATTATTGGATGCTGCACGCTCAGCCGGCATATACGCTTTTACGCTTGGTTGGGCGTCGGTCAACTACGGATGATCACCGGACGTTCACCCATCATTCTGAAATCAATATCGCGTGCTGGGGCATCCTACATAGATATTACTGGAATCGCGGTGTGTATGACAGCGAAACCGTCAGTGCAGCGGGGAAGCGTGCAGCGCGGCGAGCTGCATATCTATTCCCATGGAATACCGTTGGATTGACGTCCCGGGAAGACTGCGATGACATTGATCTCAACGAACATTTCAGGCATGTCCTCACCGTGGAGCCTGGACTCCCCACCCTGCCACACCCGGTCTCGTCTCTGCAATATATTTTCAAAGAGCATGCGCCTTTGCAAATCACCCTTGATCGACTTCTTTCAAACCGACCAGTACCTGAACTACCGATCCGTAGCACTTTGCTGCGCGACAGCCACAAAGGTAGCAGATGGTCGTCATACGATGTCCATGCGTTGGAACAATTACTTCCTACTCTTCGGATCAACTCCTCATTTCAACAGAAATACCTCGCTCGCCTTGGCGCCAGCGCACAACACGCTTGCGAAGAATCTCGAATCGCACAGAGGGTCGTGGGGGAGAATATCATCGAGGTACTTGAAAAGCACTATGCACAGTGCAGAGTCAAATATTTGGCTGGGTTGGCCGCTGTCAAGCAGAGTCTAGGTCCAACGATTGATATGCATGAACAAGTGCTCGATCGATTTGGTCAATGGCCACCGATTACGGCAGATGTTCTCTTGCGATGTCTAGCATCTACCTCGAAGATCAAGCTCCCTAGACAGTGGAAGAAATGCTTGATATCACTAGCTCTACTGCTGTTGGAGCTTCAGCATGCTCGAAGATTACTTCGATTCGCTCTGGATGGTCTCGAAGAGGAATTTTCGAAGGAGTTAGAGAACGAAGCATGTGACGGGTGGGATCCTGAAGAATACCCAGATTGGCTGTTGATCCAGGTTTGTTTCTGGTGTCCGAGTACTTGTCTCTACCAACACTTTTACACTCCTCCTCGCCGGTGTCAGGTTCAAGGCAATTTTCTCATTCGTCGGGTTCAGGCGGAAACTGCGTTGGAGATGATATCGCCAAAATCAGGGGAAAACACTGTAATGCAAGTCAACATGGGTGAAGGGAAGTCATCTGTGATCATTCCCATCGTCGCTGCCGCTCTCGCTGACGGCAACCAGCTTGTCCGTGTGATCGTCCCGAAAGCATTGACGGTCCAGATGTTCGAATTACTCGTTGCTCGCCTTGGTGGCCTCGCCAACAGGCCAATATACCACCTTCCCTTCTCCCGTTCCCCTGAGTACGATTCCTGTGGCAGGGTGATCAGCCTTCAAATTGATGATCTACACAAGCTGATGTCTCAATGCATGGCTGAACGTGGAATTCTGCTTGTCCAGCCCGAGCACGTGGTGTCGCTCAAGTTGGTGAGCGTGGAGGAGCAGGTTTGTAAAGGAAAACTTGCGGCCCAGTCATTACCGAAGCTTCAAAAATTCATTTCCAACCATGTCCTGTCGTCCAAACGGGTGAGAATGAATGATTGTTTCGGCGATCGTTGATTTAGCTGACTGTTGAGCCCTAGCTGCCGGAAGATAGCTTTGTCGGTAGCGTATTTCACCGGCTGAGCCAGTCGCCCACCCACTTGAACAAAAAGGACACCACTCACGCTGACAACCATGGCGAATACAGTGGAGACGGTGCTTCGGACAACGCTTTGAAGTGGCTGAGCCTTCAGAAATGGATGCATTCACATGCTCGAGATGTTATCGACGAGAGCGACGAGATCCTTCATGCCCGGTTCCAGTTGGTCTACACGATCGGTCACCAGCAACATATAGACGGATACCCTGATCGATGGACGATTACTCAGCAGGTCCTCAGGCTCGTGAAGAAGCATGCAGATTCCCTTTCAAGATCTGCCCCTGACTCCATGGAGTATAAGCGTGGCCTACCCGGATCGTTTCCTCACGTTTCCATCGTGCGAGGCTCCAACGTTGGCCAAACCCTGATATCACTGATTGTAGAAGACGTGATGGCTGGGCGGCTCCCCAATTTCGACTTTCAACACATCTCCGGAGCATTGCGTGATGCAATTTGTAGTTTCATATCCGACGAGGATGTCCACCAAGTTCCCAAGACAGCTAAGCAGGTGGAGGAATATGCTAAGTCTTCTTCCAAGAGTTATCTTTGGAATGGGCTCCTCCTCCTCCGCGGACTCCTGGCATCCAACATCCTCTTGTTTGCTCTTGCTGAGCAGAGATGGCGTGTTGACTATGGCCTTGACTTGCGGCCGCGACACAATGCATATTCCCGAAGAGAACCAGTGAGCACAATGCTTGCTGTGCCGTATCGGGCCAAAGATGCTCCCGCACCCAACGCCCAGTTCGGCCATCCAGATGTCACCATCCTTCTCACGTGCCTGTCTTATTACTACACCGGCCTCAGCGAGGAGCAGCTGAGGGATTCTTTCGAGATTCTGCTAGACCAGGATGACCCACACACGGAATATGCACATTGGCTCAAGGAATGTGATTCAAGCGAGTCAGTGCCGGAGTCGCTTCAGACACTCGGTGAGATGAACCTCAAAGCATCGGAGCAGTGGGACAATGTCATATTCCCGTTTTTTGCTTGGAATAAAGCAGCGATCGACTTCTATCTTTCGCAAGTGGTGTTCCCGAAGGAAGCAAAAGAATTCCCTTTGAAAATTTGTGGGTCTAGCTGGGATTTAGCAGAGAGACGGGAAAAGCTTATAACAGGTGAGTAAACCTATGACATTCCGTGTTGTCCAATTCGGTTGCAAATTGCTGAGCTAAGCACCAGGATTTTCCGGCACGAGCGATAGTCAATGGTTGTTACCCACGTCGATCACTCAGCGCGAGCTCAACCACCAGCAGGGAACGAATGCCAGGGTTCTCGCTTATCTTCTTGAGCCCAAAAATGACTTCTATATGGTAACTCACGACAGTGGCGAACAACTGACCACGCTTGGGCTTCTCCAGATGGTAACGATGCAACAGCCCAACATTCGTGTTTTGGTGGATGTTGGGGCACAGATCCTTGATTTTTCAAACCACCAAGTTGCTGCAGCATGGCTAGAGATTGCACGGGATATTTCTGGCGCTATCTATTTCAACAAGAATGATGAACTGGTAGTGCTCACGCGAAACGGCACCACTCAACCAATGTCATCGTCCCCGCTTTCGCAGCAGTTATATCGTTGCGTTGTCTATTTGGACCATGCACACACGAGGGGGACCGACATCAAACTCCCTATCGGGTCACGGGGAGCCGTCACGTTGGGTCCCAAGGTGACAAAAGATCGTATGGTGCAAGGTCCGGTTTCGCGTCACGATTGAATGGCTGAATCTGACAGTTTGTTATTTTCAGGCTGCATGCGGATGCGCAAGCTGGGTCGTGGCCACTCGGTCATGTTTTTTGCGCCGCCCGAGGTTGATCGGAGCATCCGTACTCTGGTCGGAAAAAATGATCCCGACGCCCGAGTCACTACCGTCGACATTCTATCCTGGGCAATACACGAGACCTGGGCCGACATACAGCAGCGGGCCCCTTACTGGGCACAACAAGGCATGGATCACATACGGAGATATAATGCTTGGACCCATTTCTGCAACAATGAACTCGGACGAGACCAGCTATCGGATGCATGGCTTCAGCCAGAGCTCAAATCACTGGCCGATCTGTATGCACCCTGCGAAGCTAAAAACGCGCCGAGCACGCTGTCGAAGCTGGATCCAGAGATTCGGCAACGTTGTAAGGACCTCGGTGTTCTATCACTTCCCACCGCGCAGATGGAAGAAGAACAAGAACGGGAGGTGAACCGCGAGCGGGAGCGCGAACGAGAAGTGGAGCTGCCTCCAAAGGCACAACCGGCGGAACATTCCCTCCACGAAGACGTCGTTAACTTTGTGAAGACCGGCGAGATCCCTCCATTACACACGAGCAGTGCTTTTCGTCCCGTCTTCACGACACTCGAAAAGAGCTCTGCAACTACCAGCGACGCAGACGTCTGGAGTCCACTCATCTTGGCGACGGCGGACTTCTGCAAGACAATCGTCCCTGAGTCCACTCGAGGGACCATAGATCAATATCTTCGACCTGTGCAGTGGATTCTCTCCCGTAACAATTCGAAAGACCACGGCCAGCTGCTCGTTCTGCTGAGCCCATTCGAGGCCGACATGTTAATGCCAGACATCAGGACAAGCAAATACGTTCACCTTCATGTATACGCACCGCGCACATCTCAGCGAATGAACCCGTCCGACGATCTCACACTCTATTCTATCCCCCCCCTTCCCTCCGACTGGACTCCACCCAGGGCTCTGATCGACCAGCTCGGCGTGTTCGCTGGGCAGCTGTATCTCGGAGACTATCAATCGTACCTCCGGCTGTGTCGTTTTCTCGGCGTGTCCACGAAAGACTCGCCAGACGATACAACACACCGATGGAATCTGTTCAATATCCCTGGTAGTTTTGAAGAGGACGAAATCAGGTTTTCAGGTTCGCCGTTGCCTTTCGTGTGGGCGCTACTCGCGATGCGGAACAGAGGGCGACCGTTCACACAGACGCATATGGGCAAAATTCTTCAAGGGCAACTGCTGACAGAGAAAGACTTTGAGCGGCCGACGTCGGTTGTGTCTCGGAGTCGTTACACTGCTATTTGTGATAGGCAGACACCACCCGACGGCACGCCAGAAAATAGGCCCCCGTCGCCTTTGGACATGGATTGCGATCCACAAGATGGCCCTGGTTCATCCGTGTTACTTCGATCTTCCAAGCGAAGATTGGAGATGGTTGACAGATGCGATGCAAATCCAGAACCAGTGCCAAAGCGTCTACGTGCGATTTGAGAATGGATTAGTCGTCGATTGTGAGTCCTCAGATAGCCAATACTGGTAGTGATGTCAACGAAGAATTCATAATCTCCTTTGCAGCCTTGGGTCGTGCCCCCATCCGTAGTGTGCTTTTCATGTATTTGTAAATGAGGCTCTAGATTAACGTGTTTGTTCTGGAGACCTAGGAAATAAGACATACTCGCCGTGTACTAGTAGTTGGTGATCTTTTCGGATAAATGCGCCGAACTCTACCACATCCACAAGAAAAAATCCATACACCCTTGTCTATCCTTCGCTATATGCACGCGTTTGATATTACGAGGAAATAGTGGAAGTGAATATTTGAATACTATAGTTTGCAGTTTACTTTCGTAGGAGCCGCCTGATGTGGTCGTCCCAAATACCACAGCGTTGCCTCTTTCATTTCACCCATCAGCTCCCGTATAATGTCTTTTCCATGTACGTTCTCGTCATAGAATGAGAAGTACTGAAGCTGTCCTCGGGAGGTCACCGCGCCAAGGTAGATTTCCCCCGGCCGTATATGGAAATGCGTCTGCCAATATTCAACGTGTAACCGTGGTGTTTCGCATTCCATTACAACGTCGTCCGGCATTGTGCAGACAGGATATCCCGCACGATGAGGATGAGGGGATGGGGAGAGCGGGGAGAGCGGGTGACTAGCGGGCAATGGATAGTCGAGTGGAACCATGTAATCCATCTGTGACGCAGCTCGTCAAACGGGGTCGCAAGACTCGAACCATCGGTCTAACACTCACATCTCCCAAACTCGCACCCCGTTGAGTAAATACGGGTCCAGGAGCTTGCAATGAAATAGGCTGTTGGGCCTCGGCGGTATGCATGACGCGCTCTCCAGCCTGGCGCCAAGCCGCCGCCTTCTTCGCATTCGGTTCCAGTGTATCGCTGTGCGCTGCAATGCATATTTCGAGAAACAGAGGATTTCGAAACAGCTTCTGGTTCTCCAGCCCCATCCGCTTGCATCGCAATAAGAATCGGTCAAATGACATCAGATCCTGGAAAAGAGGCGCGCCGTCGACGAGTTCCAAGTGATCAGTCTTCTTGTTAGACATCGTTCCCAGCGGCATAAACGGGAGAACATGGTGGTAGAAGCTAGAATTCAGTCCTACTTCTCCGGAGCCTCCGTTGTGGAACCAGTCGTCCCAGTATGGACGGAGGCTGACCGGTCCGATGCACAGCATTGGCTGCCGTTTCCGGTACTCCCAATCTTCTTCCGAGATCTCACCTCTCAGATACCGGCGGCATAACAATCGAGAGAGAGCGACCTGACTTAAAGTGTGGTATGCAGCATTGAGAGTAACATTGTGACGCCGGCAGTTAGAGACGATCAGCGCGGAAACATCTCGTGGAAATGATGTTACATGAAGGCGCGACTTTGCAGGCGTAGAACCCGTTGCTTGTGTGAAATTTCCAGGTAATGCGTGTCCGCCCTATCACTCATACGTCAGTGCTATACTGATTCAGAAAAGACAGCCCCTCACTGAGAGTCGTGCACGTCGCACAATATAAAAAGCATACCCTATCGCTCTCCTCCACCTCCGTTTCACGAGTGGCATATTATCGGGGAACACCCGACTCTCCATTGCATAACACATCTGCAGTCTCTCCTCGATTGGCGTGGGACAAGGATCGAACGAAGTCACTAATGTTTGAAAGAATGACCGGAGAATTGTGCTCGTCGAGGATCCATCCGTGATACAGTGAGCGATGATGAGAACAACGTGGAAATGTTCTGGTCGATCCGTTTGTCGGAGTACATATACTCGAGCGAGCAGTTTCGAGGATAGCGGTCGTGGGCCATCCATGTTGTTAGTGACGAATCGTTCAGCGTCACGAAACGACGACACGGTGCCAAAGGTCACGTCCTTCTCACGAAGAAAGGCAAAATCCTGTTCGCGAACGACAAAGTGGAGACCACCCTCCTCTTCGTGTACCTCGGCCGCAATCAAAGGAAAACGCCGTTTTAAGGACGACCATGCACGGCGCACGTTGTCTGGGGCATAAATGTCCACGTCCGTCGATCGCGTGATGCGGAGATGGGCATGCATTACGGTATCAGTTGTGCCCTTCCAGACGCCATTCCAGTACCAAGCTGTTTCTGTAATACCAAGCGCTCGCCGCCATGAACGCCCCGGGGTCGTGCCAGTCTGCGTCCAAGTAGTCATCGCGAAGGAGAATGGTTTGGACGACCAGCCGTTGCAGCGCTATATACGTATATCCATGCATCGCATGTATTCGTATTTTTGGGATCATGTTACACGCTCCAAGGTACCATCCAGGGTTCTGCCCTCAGGAAGTCTAACTCACCCGAGCTCCGTAAGCTTTCCGTCGCAACAAACACCAGTCAGCAACCAAGAGTGCTTCCCAGGAATGTGCGAACATACTGATCATTCTCGCAGATCATTCTGATAAGTGGGATGTTTGTTGATTGGTGTTCCTCCCGCCGGCACATAGGTCAAGGCGGCCGCGTCCACGATGTGTATGGCGGCTCTGCAGAAATCTACGTGGCGCAGTAATCAGTGCAGAGTTGACCTGGCAGGAACTCTGACCCAGAAGCCCACTGATTTCTGAACAACCCCGTAGGGTTAGATTGAGCACTGGGTCGAACGTAGGAGGGTTTACCTCGTTGACCTATTCGCAAAAATGTTGCTGTGAGGGAACTCTTGGCAACCATGGAGAGAGGTCATCATGGTAATTTCCCCCCGGTGCGTATGTCGCGGCGTTGGCTGGTTCCAACAATCTACTAATACCGCCGCTGTCAAACTTGCACCTTACATAAACTTCGAAGTACTTGACAACCTCAGAGTCTCAGACAGTGATGAGAAGAACTTGCAGGCAAGAATTTCACGTATATACGGCACTAAGCAAGTGTCTTAGGTGATAAAAGGTTGTGTCAAGCCGGCTCAGGCTCGTCGTGCGCCGTCTGTGAGGTCCCTGGGTACATGCTATCACTCTAACCCTCTTCCCAGAACCAAACAGTCTTCGTTCACCACTTGGGCTCACATAAAGTTGGAGTACCCAACTGCATTCTTGCTCCAGACCCTCGCACGTGCAAACAACAATCAGGGTCACAGTCACGAAGGAGGGATGAACAGCAAAAGTACCTCTAGGTATTCTTCAGCGTCTGTCTGGTGTTTTATTTGGCCGCGACCCTGAGTATTAAGCTGCCACTCACACGGATAGCATGACGGATGCCTCTGTTAACACGCTCAACCTACCAAGAATGTCGGGTGAAGCAGGCGTTCGCACGGCGATGATCGTTGTCGTGCTCCAAAGCTTCACCGACCCTGCACTATTGGCTTCACGACGACGAAGTTCCGAACCACTCTATGGTGTGTGCATGTGGGCAGAGCGTTGGACTGCGTTGGACTGCCAGCCGCGAAACGCCACGGGTGGCAGGGCATAGTACCTCGTGTCACTTTCCACAAGTTATGTAACTCCCGCTTCTCCTGCCTTCAAACGACGAGCAGGCCATAAGTATTCGCGAAACAATGTTCACTTCTCGCAAGCAGGAGCGAGCGTATTCTGACGAGGTCTCGCTCGAGAACCCGATAAATGCTCGTCATCGGCTGGTCCAAGTTCCAAGGAATAGTCCCATCTTTGTTGAGAGTACGTGGTATTCGCTTACGGAGGCTGGAAAGGATATACTAACATGTCTACGGTAACAGTAGAGCAGGATTTTGCGAAGAATTGGCATCGCTTGGAGAAATACCGGCCTGAAGTCCAGTTCATATTCAAGGTCCAGTGGCCAGAATATGCTCTGCGACCATATTTCGCCTATAGGTATCGCTTCTCGCCAAACCCATTGGCTCGTTGTGTTGTTGAACCCTCTTTCAGAGCTAAAGTACAAGCCTCTACATACGCTAAAGACGGCCGAGGAAACGAGAAGTTTCTTTTTCATGGTACAAATCGTGCATGCATGTTGGGAGAATCACCATCTACCGTACTCCTGTGTTGCCGCAAACAATGTTCTCTTTGCTCAATCTTGCGCACCTCGCTCGCCGTGAGCAAGTGTGGTAAGCTTTTTTCTTCTTCCCACCCTTTCGCCGCTAAGGTGACTTCAAGGGACGAAGAATGCGTTTAAGCGGTACGTAATACCTTCCGACGTGAACACCCTCCGAGGACATTCATATTCTGCTGACGCAGATACGGGCACGGTATCTACCTCACGCCCTGTTCGTCGAGTACGTGCGGCATCAATCTCTAATCAGCATCACGCACTTCCATTTCTCACAAACTACAGAGGCGGACGAATACGTCTCTAACCTTTCTCATAGTGCCTCCCTCCGCGTCATGTTGATAAACCAGGTCGTTATAGGGAATGCGTTTAAGACGCATCGAAACGCACCCCAGATCGTACCACTGCCGCCCGAATATAATTCGGTACGAGAATAACGTTCCGAATCTGTCTTTTTGAACGAGTTCTCAGAAAGATAACTTATCATCTAGGTCGAAGCAGAGCCTGGGCCAGAGTCGGATCTAGTCAACCCAGGTCAGTCGACCTTTTCCTCTTTCCCTCTCTTCCTCGTGTTGAGACTGGATTAGAGACAGTCGTATATGACAACGACGCAGTGCGTCCAGCATATGTCATCGTGTATGGGAAGAGATCACAGGCTGTACCCAGTTGGAGGACGCTTATGAGGATGGTGTTGCAGACCTCTCTTTTCTGATCACGTTGACGCTGCTTTGGTGGCGAAGTCTTCATGCCCAGAAGGGAGCTAGCTCCCGTCACCATCACCATAATCATCCCAGTGGCTGCATAATGTCGTTTCTGGATTCGGTGGACACGTGTATACCGTACGGGTACAGATTAATGGCAGAGGCCGTACTAGATGGCTTTATACCTTGGCATGTATAGTAATACTTCTGAAAGACTCAGTAAAATGACTGAGCAATCTTGGTTACCACAGCCCCAAGGGACCAGCACCAGAAAAATTGAACTCTTTCGTTCGGTCAGAGTCGCCAGGCAGATGAGTGTATAGTAGGCACGGTATAATCGGTCGTACTATGGTGTACATTCTGAGCGGTCCTAGAGATATATTTTTAGCAGTGGATCCAACATACGAGGGTTTACCCTATTACATACTTGTTATAATTTGTTTGCATGTCATGAGGGGCACGTAATGTTCCAGTGTGAGAGCCACCTGCTGGTGTCGGGCTTCCACCTCAACTCCGCAGAAACAAACCTCGGATAGTGATAAGAAGAACTTACAAGCAAGTATTCCACGCATATTACGCTAAAGTGTTCAGGTGATAGCGAGACCGGGCCGACTTACAAACAAGAGCCCCGAGGGCAACACCAACCCCGGGGAACGCGTGGGTTTGATTGGGAGGCGTTCTACCGTGCTACGGTGGCGTCCTTGCAAGGTAAGATATATTATTGATGGTCCTCCCTCAGAAAAGAGAAAATGACAGGAAATAAAATGACGAGCTGACACGGTTGTTGGTTTTCCAGCATCGGATATCTCAGCCAAACATGACCTCATTGCGACCATCCCACTATACGCCGGGCGGCCGATGCCACCGAGATCCTCCAGTTCCGACGACGAGTAACGATGTTGCAGACATTACCATCCAAGCAACCCACGATGCCCTCGTTTCCCGTTTCGCATCCACGTTCACAAACACCCTTTTCGTACCCGCGTCTTCAACGCCCTCCGAAAAGAACACTGCCATCCCTTCGCGCATCGCCTCCATATGAGCAACGTACCTGAAATTAGTTTCCACAGGTGCTGTTTGTACGTTCGGACGCGCAGTTGAGGGCCGTGGTGGTGGTGACGCTCGAGGGAGGTTTCGAGGACGAGCATGTGGGAAGGCGAGAAAATGGGGAAGATCCGTGGTGCGGCATGTCACTCGACTCGAGGGGTCCGCCCGCTTTCAGGGGCGTTGAGAGCGACTCGGATGCAAGTGAACGTTGGAGATGGGTTTCGGTGTCGTTGAGGCCGTCGTTCGTCCTTGATTTATGACGATTGATTTGGGAGGGCTAAGAGGTGGTGGATGGCACTGGCAAGGACTATGTTAGGCGCTTCATGTACAAGCGCTCGACATCAAGGCTGAGGGGAAAACAGGCAAGGAGAATGGGCGCTTAATCGTGTATATGTTTTGTCCTGAACGATTATGACTCTCGGTCATCTTGTACAAAAAAAATTATATCCCCCGGTAACCGGGGATCACGTTCCGAGGTGTCAGGCGTACATTCCGGGATTCGTTCTGTTTGATTGTCGTGTTGGTCCTGGAGACAGGCTGTCGGGGTTACGCGAGTTTCAAAGAGATCGGGTATGCAGAAACCCGAATTTAGTCAAGACTTGCGTCCTTGATCGATGTCCGCGGTCCGCCTCGTCAATCTGCTCCATCGCATGGACATGTCAACATCTATCTTTCCTGTCGCCCATCACGGTAGGCTAGCCGAGGGTAGCAAAGGGCAGCCTATCGGGTGGTTCGTGCTGCTACGGGGAACCAAGGCGCGATCGCTCTTTGGTGGTACAGGCACCGAGATCGATGCGGGGCGTTAGATCCACATGGAAACCTGTTATAAGCAGTCGCAGTACATGCGTCTTCCCCAAACTTTCCCTCAAACATGGTTAACAGTATCGGGTTAATGTGAGTAAGGGCCACGATACTACTCTCGTTCCTTATTCCTTTCATTTTAGATACGGACCCTTCCTTATCGGCGCATTTTTGAACTCTATACTATACGGTGTGAGCACATAGGACTCTACATTTTTTCCCTTGGATATAACGCTCAAACGAGAGAACGCAGGTAACGATTGTACAGGTACGAAGTCCATTCAAACCAGACGAGAATACTTCTCATTCCCGACAGACTCACATATATTTCCGGGCGTACAAGAGGTAAGAAATAGTCGATAGGTTCTCTCTCATAAGACTGAGGATTGTTAAAAACGGTAGTGATAATTGGTGGACGAAGACCTTTGTGAGTCCCTTCGCGCGGAATCATTCGACACAGACTTGAGCTTTTATTGGAAAAGGTATTCTATTTGCTGATCTGCGAGACATTAAACACGGCATGTGACGTCGGGGTGGTCTTCGAGCCTCTTATCATTCGCTACGGTATTTATTTTTCCCCGGGTAGATGACGGTCATCCTAATAGTAGCTTGCACAGGCACCCCCCGGGTGTCTACTTATTCACCCATAAGTAAGAATCAGCCTCACCTTCAAACTTCGTTCGAGCTCACTTCAAACTCCAGTGTTGTTGACCAGTGAGCGATCCCGAATGCTGTACTTGGACAGAGTCGATTGACCGGACATTTGAAGATCCCTTGTTGACAGTACGTCTGAAGGAATGTATTTCACCAGTTCTGGCCTAATATACTACAGGTGATGATCTCCTTACCAGTGCAGCTGTTCATCGCATGGCGTGTAAAGGTCATGAGCAACTCGATCATTTTACCTGCCATCATCACACTTCTCGCCATCGCCGCGTTCCGTCAGTTGGACTTTGTGTTTCGTAGGCATTTATCATCTCAACTCTATTACAGTTGGTGGTATTGCAACTACCGCCTCGCTCATTTTCATCAACTTTGAATATTCTCGATTTCACGAACACGATGGCACTGTGATCACCTGGCTTGCTTCCTCGGCCGTCGCAGATATTATTATCACAGCATCGTTGGTGTATAGCCTGGTAGGTGTACACAGGCAGCGGAATTGGCATGGTTCTCAGATTTCGTTAGTGGCACAAACGCACAGGCTTCTCTGCGACAGACGATATCATAAACAGGATTATCCGACGTGGGTTTACTCCACATCTGGTGAGAGAAACTGAACTGACCCAAAACAAAACAGTGACTGTGCAGACTGGTTTTGTTACGGCCGTAGCTGCCACCCTGGACATGACGTTGTTCGTGGCAGCCAGGGTAAGCAAAGCATTTCTGACAATGTGCATGTCTAAACTTTCTGGTGTCTACATAGGGTCAGACATGGTGAGCAACTGGTTTACATATATAATGACCGATGCTTGGGAAGCGGTCTCTGATATATTTTAAATCTTCCTTTAGGAACTTCATCTTGAACCTTCCTTTATCAAAATTATACTCAAACACAATCCTTTCGACGCTGAATGCCCGTGGTGGGTGGAGGGCCACTTCAGCAGCCCGGACCAATGTTCTCTTCCCAACTGGGACGGTTGGAGACAGCACGGGAAGAGATCACACACAGGTATTAATGACTATTGCGGAAGTGATCGCCCGAGACGATTGTTTTATCTGACGCGAATTCGGCACAGATTGAGATCGCGATGACCACGGACGTCCAGTCGCGACGCCATTCAAGCCCGGTGCCCATGAAGATTTTCGAGTCAGGAGCTCATTATGTGCCCGACGACTCCCGGTCCGCGACTAAACCGGTCTTTGGGGAAGAGGTTTAGCGCATGTGGAAACCTTGGAGTTTGACATGCGGACGCATCATCCATTGGTTTTGGCTGTCGGACAGACTCACTTTAAGTTTTGTTTATTTTGATACCCGACGTGCTATTAGTGTGCATAGAATTACTTGGTTCTTCATGTAATACTCGCTCTGATTGGCGGAGCATCAGGGCAACGAAGCGTGACGTCCCACTCCCTGGACGTTGAGAATGTCAGCGATCACGATCGTCAGGGCCATCAGTGAATAAAATAAAAGTCGTGAGGTTGCGGGCGGTAGCAGCGTGTAGATCTCAGCTACAACTAGCAAGTACGAAGAACAACGAATGAGGAGGGAGGATATTCAGGCAGTCAAATTTATCCAATTCAGATGAAACGAGTTCAGTGGGTCCGAATTGAGGACGACTCGGGAAAGACATTACAAATTTATTCACACGCTGCCTCCTTTATCTCGCCAAAGTCAGCCTTTCTCATCGTCATCGCTCACATGTCGCCCGCCAGCCATCGACGCTTCACCAACGACGAAGGGTGGGGGATGTTGCAGACTTGTCAAGCCCGCAACCTCCCCCACCCCTCCAGCGACCCTTTTCATTTTCCTAGATGACACCGTATACCCCAGGCGTAGTTCAAATCTCAAAAGTCTCACAGAGCACTTTGTTTGGTCGTCGAGCGCGTAGTAGGCATCCTAGATGTCAATGATGCTACTACGGTGACGCCATGACGACCGCATCGTCACTCATTTTACATACACATGCATAGCATCCAACACGACGTCATTCCTGTCGACGTTTTCAATCGAGCGCCACTTCTGTCCATGTTTGTGTCACTCACCAATAGTTCGTTCCACTTGCTTTCTTCCAGCTCCTCCTTTCGGACGTTCCGTTGATTTCTTGTGGATGGATCGACTTCGAACCCCCATTTCGCGTGGACTCGACAGGCGTACATAGACCGGATCGAGCGCCCCCAGTTTCGTTTCGAACAACGGGCGGACCTCGGCTTGACAGACGTCACCAGTCACCAGTCGCGCTTCCAGATCATCCCGTGCCTGACATCGTCTGCAAACAAACAAGAAACGCCACATCCGAGCCCAATACATAATTTCCTAAATCGCTCGCCCATGATGCATGAACAGATCCCCCTAGCATTTCCGTACACGAACAGTACAAGAGGTTTTAAATACACGCGTTCCGACATCGACACAACAAAAAAGGCACATTTTGAACACGACAACACGACAACACGTACACAGCATGCTCGTAACAAAGAAAACGTCCGACAGCCAACCAGATTCACGCATCGTACACCACCCGCGCGCCCAACCACGGATACGGATAATTATGCTGATAAAAGTTTCTCACCGTCCGTCGTCCAGCGAGGCGCGGCATCGTCGCATACGACCCACCGAGCGCGATGTGATGTTTGCCATCGAAAAAGTCGGTCGAGTAGCCCGGGAAATAGGTCGTCGGGAACAGACCCTCGTGGTCGCTCAGCAGGGTCGATGTCCATTCCCAGACACCGCCGTTGGTGCCTTTGCCGTCACATTCGTCGAGACCTGCCGTGGCACTGTATTTGATTTTTTTTTTCAAACGCAAGTGCGGACGCGGAAAATGGGCAATCGAGTTGATGAGCAAGGCGTGTGTAGGTTGGGGGCGAACAAACACTTACGGGACGGGGTGCCAGTTCCTGAACCCGACGTTTCCACCACCTGTGTGCCCGACGTCGTACGTGTCGAGGAAGAGCCTTAGTTCAGGCTCAGTCGGGAGTCGTCCACCCTTGGATTTAGCGTACGCCAGTAAACCATCGTACGACGTCAGCACCGGCCAGTGCTTTGCAACGTCCATCGGCACGGACCCATACAGCGTGCGAACCTAACCGTTCCCACCGCGTGAGCACTCGTCGTCACCCATAAACGCGTCGAAAAAAAAAAACAAAAAAAACAGACCTCGATCCCTTCCTCGCTCGACACCCAGCTCGGTGGAAACGACACCTGCGTCTCCCCACTCGCCTTCCAAAACGCGAGATACTCCCCATTGGTGACAGGCCGCCATTCCATGCGCACCCGGCCCACCTCGGCCGTTCTCAACGGGTCCTCATTGTCCCACCCAAATTCATGGCCGTCCACGCGGTCGGTCACCTCGGGTTTCAGATCGTCTCCTTCACAGTCGTCGTGCCCCAGTGTAATCGTAGTCGGCCCGAGGGTGACAGTGGGTGTGCTCGGCGCACGGTTAGATGCGTCCCATGCAACTCCGAGTTCAGCCCAGGGTGGGGGCGTGAAGCCGGGGGGCGGAAGCGTCCCCGTGCCTGCGCGCTGGATAAGCATGTACAGCAACGTCTGGCGAGGCAATGACATGTCAGAACCGGGTCTGATGACGTCGACAACAGAGAGCGCAGAGGGTGAAATGGACGTGCACCCACCTCGACATGCCAACCCTCGTGCTCGTGCGTCATCGCCATCATCCGGGCGACGTGCCTGTTCAGTGTATGCCGTCCGGCGGCAACGTCGTCATACAACCGCATCAAACGCGCACGCACGCGGTCGCGGAATGCGAGGATACTTCCGAGCGTTGGCCAATCTTCGTCCTTGTCCGGAACTTCGGAGTGACGCTGTCCAAGACGACACCGTGTCAGCATACCAATGGAAAATGATGAGGAACGAGGGCGACAGGAAAAACCTACGTGACAATGTTCGGGATCGTCTACATGGGGATCGATACCACGCTACAACGAGAGTACCATCAGCC